>BSBK01009225.1:0-132500 GCA_027943335.1 Chamaecyparis obtusa | reverse complement strand
GGAATACCCATCCAACATCCATTCACAAAAGAGGTTTTGGCCTTAGCTCGAAAGGGATGAAATTTTATAGGGACAAGAAGGTCTCTTTTAATTCTATTCACCATTTCCCTAGGATGAAGAGGAAGATAATAAACTCATTAAAGACACCAGGGGTTGCTATGATGTCCTTAGCTTCAAGGAGGTTGGTCCAAGGTGATGGTGGCCAGTATGGAATACATTACTGGGTATGTGCAAGATCATGAGGACCAAAAAGTGTCAATGTAAAAAAATCCACTTTTTAGTCATCCAAAAGCACATGAAAATGGTATGCTGAGTTTTTAGTAGGCCTGAGTGTCAGTACACTTGGGAAACCTGACACCAAAGCACAAACCTTATCGAGTACCTAATTTTTTCAGCTACCCAAAAATATCAGGTACCCACAACTGTGGCATAAATCAAAACCCGTGAGCCATTTTCCTCATTTCTCCTCACGTTTTGGGTTGGAAAACAACTTCAAATATCATATACATTATATTTTTAGGTATTTGATTGTGCCAACAACAAATTTGACTCTGCAGTTGATCCGGTAAGTAATTCTTGCTATATCTTGATTAATTTCCTTTCATTTCATGTTAAATGTAGTTTTTTTTGGTTAAAATAGGGTTTTGTATTTTTTTTTTTAATAATATATGAAATCAATTTGAAATTTATATTTTTTTATTATTTAATTAGGCATGGCTAATACAATGAAGATAACCCTCCCCCACCAAAGATATCTCGAAAACAATCCAGAACCACTTCAAAACCCTTAATCTTTAGAGGATTTGATATAAGAGAACTTGAACACTATACGGGGCTTTAGAAACACATATCACAATATACCTATGTTAGCTCCTATGCTTGACACCCTAAATACCATTGCTGAAAACATTGAAACCCTTATGGAGCAACATAATCGCTGTCTTCATTGGCGTGATGATTTTTACGCCCAATTTGATGATGAGCTTGACCATGATGGGGTTGTGACCCTTAATATAACTAAGGAAGATATAGCCTCCCTTTTTGTTAATCCTAAAACTGGATTAAAAGTTGACCCCAAAAAGCCCAAATTATAAATAAAATGGTGCACAAATGAAGCAATGCACACACACTTTTGGGATTGTTGGTGGATGGTTTTTAATAAACCACCCCATAGCAATTTGGAGCTCCCTTCTATTTCATAAAAAAATTGTATGCTAAGTTTGTGCTTGGTCACAATGTTAATTATTTTATCATGAGACCCAACATGGGCATAGGCAAAGGAGCTCCTTAGACTAGGCCATTTGCCCAGCACAAAAAGGCCACTACCTTCGTCCCCCCCACTAAGTTGCCCCCCCTCCTCCAGTGCAACATCCAATATCATTGTAGAGGCTACCTCACAGAGTATTAGGACCATTAATTTCTAAGTGATCAGTTGATCACGTAGACCAGGCCATTGTTGCCTCTTGGTGTGGATGATGCTAGCACATTGACATCTCGCCAGAGTTCACATGTATGCGAGCCTCGTATTTACATTATATGCAAGAATATGTGCCTCAAACTACTTATGATGCTGATACATATCAGTATGTTATTGATGAGAGGATATAGGAGATGCAACTACAGAGGCCGCAACACCTCGTGGAGCATCTACATCTCATGAGAGTGATCAGGAGGTGTACGCAGAGCCACGGACTCCTGTTGATACGGTAAGAGTAAACATTATAAATAAATTTGTCACATGACTTATTTAATTTAAAAATAATTTATTTATTTAGATTATTTTTAATGATTGCATGTACTTATGTATATATATTTTTTCCATTTATGTTCAGTCGACAGAGAGGAGTTGAGATAGGTGGATGAATCCACACTTTCAGCCATTTAATTTGGCCTTGATGCCTATATGGTATATTATAAATTATGTACCCATTAGTTTTTTTTAATATCATTCATGTACATGCTTAAATATCTATCAATTAGAGCAATAAAATTCATACATTTACTAATATATTGTCATCTTATTGTACTCTTGCAGGCTACAGCTGATGTTAGTGGGGGACACGAGGGGGTTCCTTCTTCATGTGTCGACAAAAGAAAGGTAATTAATTGTTTAAGATTAATTATGCATGCATATGTATGCCACTTGTGTGTAGTAATAAATATTTTACTTGCACTTTATTCTATAGGGTGTGGCTCTTAATGATGTCCCGACATGGGTTCGGGAGCCTAGGCTTGACGAGCATCTCAATTAGAGTGATAGCCCGATTGTACGTAGACTTTTACATATTGTTATTTGTATTTTGTAACGAGGGTTGTTATGATGAAGTACAATTATATATAATTGACTATTTTTACTCTCATAGGTTACTCCTAGTGTGAGGGAGGGCCTGCGAGAATCTTTCATATCTTTGTTGACCCAGCCCACTATCCAAAGGAGGGATCAGCGGATGTAAGTTATAATTTTAGTTCAATCAATTTGTAATTTTATTATATGATATCATCCTATTTTGTAGATTTATTACTCTATGTTGCACCATTCTACTAATCTCATTATTGCAAATATATATTTATAGTTGGAGTTGGTATTGGTGGCATGGTCCCCTTGCTACCAAAGACTTATGCTAGGACACCTGATCATGGTAGGTGACTGAGAGGCCAGGTGTAGAGTATTTGTATTCAGTTATAATTTTAATTAAATTAGTGTTTGGAATTATATATATATATATATATATATATATATATATATATATATATATATATATATATATATATATATATATATATATATATATATCTAGTGTGTGTGTGTGGTGGTGTGTATGTACAAATCATATAAACTAAGTAATCTACTTGGGTTTGAACTCATTTTTTTATGCAGGATCAATCAGAGCCAAACACTTCTTCAAAGAGGCTACATTTGGATGATCCCCCTATGGCATAGGATGTAGTTTTAGTTTTGTGGTCATTTAGAGATGCCACTTGGCACATTTTGAGATGGAATATATGCCACATTGTACACCTTGAAACATTGATTTTGTAGATATTTTGAAATGGCTTGTGCCATATTTGTATATGGAGATACTTTTGATACATTTAATACTTTCTATATATAGAGCATGTTCATTTTTATGTTATATTTGTGTCATCTTTTGTATACATATTTATTATTCATGTTTATGGAATTGAATGGTGAATTTATATCTTGACTATGATTATCATTATGATTTAAATTATATCTTGTTGAAGTTACATTTTCTTTTCTTTACTCTGGAATACCCTGTTCATGGAGCTTATTATGTTTGAGGTTTAACTTTTATAGATTTCCTATGTTCTTATGTTTCATACCATTATACCTCCCACCCAAAGGGACAGTCTGTCTCTTTAGATTTACAAACCACCTCTATAAATGTTAACTTCCTCAATCAGAACACAACTAGAATCGCGTATAAAAACCACAATTTGCATATAAGGCATTCTCTAGTGATAGCCCACATCTGCCAACTACCCAAAAAATCAATCTTTTTAAGTCTTTGGACAACCCAACTCCATTACCATACACATCACATGTTTTGTGTCCTCAAAGCCATGCATGCATATCTTATAACATCCAAAACTTCTTGACTAGCTATATATCTTTTCCATATACATCCTGACCCCAGCATGCAAAACCATGAACCATATTTCTTGATTACCATTAAACTTCACCTAACATAACCTTTTATATCTCCATCTACTACATTACAAAGACAAGTGTTGATATTATACTTTATATATCCACTCTACTACGTCACAGATCCCACGGCCCTTAACCCAACTTGTAATCCCACTTGAGCCACTTAGTACTACATTATTTCAATACTATGTATTTACTCACTATGTATATAACTCATCATATTGGGGTTTACTAAATCCATAGAGAAATGTAGCACTTGTGCTATTAGGTCACTTGGGTCAAGCGTGGTCGCGAGCGTTCCAGTGACTCCGTGGGTGGAATGGGGTTATCACTAGCATTTACCTAGCCAAACAGAGCTGATGGAGCAGACGGTTTGATGCCAGGATAGACGGTTTGAAAGATACACTGCTGAGCTACTTTCAACTGACCCTCACTGCAAGTTTTGGCATCGACTGAGATCACCTTGCCAAATGCAAATGAAGTCAAATAGCCCAAAACTAAGAGATGTTATTGTAGACCTTGAAAAAATGATCTCATAGCCCTTGATGATTTGTTGATACCTCTCACGAGATCTGAGATACGAGCCTCAGAAGATCACTGCCCAATCATGCTTAGTGCACCTTGGGGTCACTTGGTTCGAGCATGGTCACAAGGGTTCTAATGAATTCGTGGGTAGAACGGGGTTGTCACTAGCATTTACCCAACCAACCGGAGCTGATGGAGTAGATAGTTTGATGCTAGGATAGACGGTTTGAAAGATACACTGCTGAGCTACTTTCAACTGACCCTCACTACAAGTTTTGGCATCGACTGAGATCACCTTGCCAAATGCAAATGAAGTCGAATCACCCAAAACCAAGAGAGGTTATTATAGACCTCAGAAACATGATCTCGTAGCCCCTAATGGTTTGTCGATACCTCTCATGAGGTCTGAGATATAAGCCTTAGAAGATCACTGCCCAATCGTGCTTAGTGCACCTTAGGGTCACTTGGGTTGAGCACGGTGCGAGTGTTCCAATGACTCCATGGGCACAATGGGGTTGTAACTGTAAGGAAACTTAGGTACGGAAACAACTTCCTACGCTAATCTCTATAGGAGAGTATTGTGCAAATTCTTATAAATCCTTACAATTTCAGATTCGTTAACTACTTTAACAAAGATATTGCAACCACATACCATGCATACAAAAAAATAGAGAATGACACAATGATATACCCTGGGGAAAACCTTTCGGTAAAAAAACCCCAGCACTCCAAAACCTGCACAATGTATTATCTTCAACACAAAGATTACAATACACTTTCAATGCAAGTTCTTTCAGGAAATGAGAGACAAAGCCAACAAGACTTAAATTTTTGTTATATCTCTCCCATAGGAGCAGCATCATATATATAGACTCCTCTGGACCCAAAAAATAAGCACAACCACCAAGACCCATGCACAAAGCCACATGTACACAGTTGTTACATGCAATCCCAAGAATAGGCATCCATCCCTAGAATAGACTATGACAACTTGTCATAGAATCCGCCAAAAATAACGGTCACAAGAGAAGTGTAAGAGAATCTATCATACCAACCTATTTTTGGCATATTCTCTTACACACACCAACCACTTCTTCTTGGGTGCCCAAATAGGCCCAAGTCATAAGATGCTCTTACACCTGTCATAGCACATTCCTTAAATAGTTCTTACGTGTCATAGGAATCTATCATGACCATTTCAGTAATGATCTCCTTACGCACAAGATGTCGACACATCAAGTGGAGTGACACATCAACATGCCAACTAGACATGTACACTCACACTTAATTACATTATTTGCAAAAAAATACATTTACAAAACAAATAATAAGAATAAGAATTATCCAAGGTTGAGACACCTTATTCCTAACATTCTCCCACTTGTCGAACACCTTGTAAGAGCAACAGGAACATAACAGGAACTTTGACCGCTATAGGCCAAAAGGCCCATAGACTTCAAACACCATCTAAACTTCTCAGTGCCCACTAGTTTCATTAATGCATCTACAACATTCTTCACAGTATCTACCTTCTCCAAATTTACCTTTCCATCTTCCACCATATCTCTCACAAAGTGAAACTGCACATCAATGTGCTTCGTTCTGGCATGGAAGGTTGGATTCTTTGCAAGGCAAATAGCGCTCTGACTGTCAAACCAAATAGTAATTTGTTTTGCATCAACACCAACATCAGAACACAATCTTCTAAGCCAAATGGCTTCTTTACAAGTGTGAGTAGCAGCCATGTACTCAGCTTCTGTAGTGGACAAAGCAACCACAGGTTGTCGCTTACTCATCCAATTGATGGCACCACCAAACATAGTGAACACATAAGCACTGGTGGATCTCCTACTATCAATATCACCTGCCCAATCCGAATCCACAAACCCACAAATACAAACTGAATGCGGAGATCTAGAAGAGTTACCATGATAACATATGGAGTAATCTGATGTACCCCTCAAATATCTGAATACTTGCTTAACTACATCCCAATGTACTCATCCAGGATTAGCCATAAACCGACTCAGGACTCCCACTACTTGGGCAATGTCTGGTCTAGTACAGACCATAGCATACATAAGACTGCCAAATGCACTAGCATAGGGTACTCTATTCATGTCCTCCAGCTCACTAGGAGAGTTTGGACAATCATCTATAGATAACTTTGTTCCCACAGAAATAGGAACACATAGTGGTCTACAATCTGCCATGCTGAACCTGTCCAACATAGACTTCACATACTTTGACTCAACCAAAGTTTTTTGTTAGACCTGTCTCTACTAATTTCCATACCCAAGATGTACCTAGCTGCCCCAAGATCTTTCATCTCAAACTGTGCTGACAACTAAGATTTAAAATCAAAAATCATACCCTTACCCTTCCCAAACAACAACATATCATCAACATATAATCAACAATAAGAAGGCAATCATTTTCAACTCTGAAATAAACACAATGATCTGATTTTGATCTTACAAATCCAATTGACAACACAAAGGCATCAAACTTAAGGTACCACATCCTAGGAGATTGCTTCAAACCATATAGAGATTTCTTTAATCTGCAAACTAAGGATTCTTTACCTTTAACAATGTAGTGCTCAGGCTGTGACATATAAATCTCTTCCTCCAAATCACCATGAAGGAAAGCTATCTTCACATCTATCTGTTCTATCTCTAAATCATATGATACAGCAAGAGATAACATAAATCTAATGGATGTCAACTTTGCAACAGGAGAGAATATTTCACCATAATCTATTCCCTCTACCTCTGAATACCTCTTTGCAACCAATCTAGCTTTATACCTTTCAACACTGCCATCTGCATAGAATTTCTTCTTGAACACCCATTTACAACCAATAGATTTTCTCTCTTTAGGAAAAGGTATAAGGTCCCAAGTTTTTTCTTCTCCAATGAAGCCATCTCATCATCCATAGCCTCAATCTAGGAACCTGCATCTTCCATGCCCAAAGCCTCTTTCATAGATCTAGGCTCATCAGTGTTAGTAATCAAAGCAAAGGCACAACTGGAATCTAACATAGAATAACCAAACCTTTCTGGTTGCTTTCTTTCTCTCGTGGATCTCCTCAAGGGCTGAGGTTGAGGTTGTTCTTCCTCTTCTTCTAAACTATCAGAGCTGCTAGAGCTCTCCTCATCATTAGGCCCAACATGGTCTCTTTGTTCAGTCTTCTCAGGGGTAGGAGGCAACTGAACAACATCTTTTTCTTTTTCTTTTTCATCTGGTTGTAGCACAATAGGAGAAGATGTTAGCTCTCTGAAAATAAAATTTCTACTATACAACACCTTACTAGTCATAGGATCCCAAAGCTTGTATCCTTTCACACCAGCACTGTATCCGATGAAAATACATTTAATAGCTTTGTTTTTCAACTTAGATCTTTTCTCCTTTGGAACATGTGCATAAGATTCACAACCAAAAACATGAAGATGTCTAATTGAAGGATTCTTACTAGACCACACCTCCATGGGTGTCTTACCAACAAGGGCTGATGTAGGAGATCTGTTAACCAGATAGCAAGCAGTGGCCACAGCTTCGGCCCAAAACCTTTGTTCTAAACCAGCTCCACTAAACATACTCCTAGCCTTTTCCATCAGTGTCCTCTTCATTCTCTCTGCAACTCCATTTTGTTGTGGGGTATAAGGAGTTGTCTTATGCCTCTCGATACCTTGTTCTTTACAGAACTGTTCAAACTCTGCTGAGCAAAACTCACCACCATTGTCAGTTCTCACACACTTAATCTTCTTACTAGTCTGATTCTCTACAAGAGCTTTAAATTCCTTGAATCGACTAAAGACTTGTGTCTTACTTTTAAGGAAATAAATCCATGTCCTTCTACTATAATCATCTATGAAAGATACAAAAAATACAGACTTGGAGATTGAAGGAACTTTTACAGGACCAAATACATCAGAATGAATAAGATCCAAAACATCAGAAGATTTGTGAGAACTAGAGTAAAACTAAACACAATTTTGTTTACCATAGACATAGTGTTCGCAAAATTCAAACTCAAGATTGCAATCATTTAACCCCTCAATGAGATTTTTATTTTTCAGGGTTCTGAGACCCTTTTCACCAATGTGGCCAAATCTCATATGCCACAACATTGTCTTTTCTACAGGAAGCTTACCTTCCAAAGTGTTTGCACTACCATCAGAACCAATAGCCACAGACTTCTTCACTACTTGTTCAGATGGTGAGGATGAAGAACTATTACATAGAGGAATACATGCATCTAGCTAAAATAAGGTACCTCTCCTAGTACCCCTTGCAAGCACTATCGATCCTCTCATCATCTTGCATCCTTCTTTCAAAAAAACAACTTGCACACCTACATCATTCAGCATACTTACAGATAATAGGTTTCGTGCCAAACCCAGAATGTGCATAACTCTATTGATTCCCTTTACTCGTCCATCAGGAAATTTGATAGTGACCCTTCCGCGTCCAACTATCTTTAGGTGAGAATCATCACCCAAGTACACCTTTCCACCATCGAACTCTTCATATTTTGAGAACCAGTTTCGATGAGAGGTCATGTGAAAAGATGCACCTGAGTCAACCAACCACACATCATCAGATGCATGGGTTGCCAAAGCTATGATGAATGCATCGCCATCTTCTTGAGATCTTTCTAAAGCTGAATCTGAACCTTTCTTCTTCTTCTTCGACTCTTTGCAATCTTTACGGAAGTGCCCAGATTTATCACAGTTCCAACATTTTGCCTTGGACTTATTGGAAGTCTTTGACTTCCCACAGGATTTGGATCTACCCTTATTGTCAGACTTATTGTCATTTTTCTTCCCTCTTTAGTGGATCTCCCACGAACAGCAAGGGCTTCTTTTTCTGAAATGAAAGCCTTTCTCCGCATCTCCTCTGATAGTAGCAAAGACACCACATCATCCATTTTGAAAGTGACTAAAGTGCTTTCGAGAGCCATCACAAGATGGTCCCATGAATCCGGTCAAGAACAAAAAAGTGTGTAGCAACGATCCTCCTCCTCTAACTTGACACCAGCTGATGTCAATTGTGCAGCCAGTAGATTAAATGCATTTAAATGATCCGTTAAGGATCCACCTTCCTCCATTCACAGAGAGTACAACTTCTTCCTCAAGAACAACTTGTTCACCAGAGATTTGGCCTGATACATGGCCGCAAGTCTTTCCCACAAACTATTTGTGGTTTTCTCATCTAGAACATTTAGAAGGACTACATCGGTTAAACAGAGTCTTATGAGACCCTTAGCTTTACGGTCTTTGATATCCCAATCTTCTTGAGCTATAGTTGCTAGTATTTTAGCACTTGAAGTCACTTCCCATAGGTCACAATCTTCTAACATGTCTTCCATCTTGAGTTTCCACAACTCGAAATTAATGCCATTAAATTTCTCCACCTCCATTCTTCCATATGATGAACTTGCCATCTCAATCTGCAAATAAGATTCAGAATGCTCTGAAAAAAACTCCCACTCAAACTTGAGATTAGCTCAAAAAACCCTACCCAACAACTAGGATCAAAAGTTGATCAAGCTCTGATACCACTTGTAAGGAAACTCAGGTGTGGAAACAGCTTCCTACGCTAATCTCTATAGGAGAGTATTGTGCAAATTCTTATAAATCCTTACAATTTCAAATTAATTAACTACTTTAACAAAGATATTGCAACCACATACCATGCATACAAAAAAATAGAGAATGACACAATGATATACCTTGGGGAAAACCTTTCGATAAAAAACCCCAGCACTCCAAAACCTGCACAATGTATTATCTTCAACACAAAGATTACAATACACTTGCAATGCAAGTTCTTTCAGGAAATGAGAGACAAAGCCAACAAGACTTAAATTTTTGTTATATCTCTCCCATAGGAGCAACATCATATATATAGACTCCTCTGGACCCAAAAATAAGCACAACCACCAAGACCCATGCACAAAGCCACATGTACATAGTTGTTACATGCAATCCCAAGAATAGGTGTCCATCCCTAGAATAGACTATGATAGCTTGTCATAGAATCCACCAAAAATAATGGTCATAAGAGAAGTGTAAGAGAATCTATCATACCAACCTATTTTTGGCATATTCTCTTACACACACCAACCACTTCTTCTTGGGCGTCCAAATAGGCCCAAGTCATAAGATGCTCTTACACCTGTCATAGCACATTTCTTAAATAGTTCTTATGCATCATAGGAATCTATCATGACCATTTCAGTCATGATCTCCTTACACACAAGATGCCGACACATCAACATGCCAACTAGACATGTACACTCACACTTAATTGCATTATTTGCAAAAAAATACATTTACAAAACAAATAATAAGAATAGGAATTATCCAAGGTTGAGACACCTTATTCCTAATAGTAACAAGTGTTTACCCAGCCAACCAGAGCCAATGGAGTAGACGGTTTGAAAGATACACTATTGAGCTACTTTCAACTGACCCTAATTGCAAGTTTTGGCATTGATTGAGATCGCCTTGCCAAATGCAAACAAAGTTGAATCCCCCAAAACCAAGAGAAGTTACTGTAGACCTCAGAAACATGATTTTGTATCCCCTAATAGTTTGTTGATACCTCTCATGAGGTCTGAGATACAATCCTCAAAAGATCACTGCCCAATTGTGTTTAGTGCCCCTTAGGGTCACTTGGGTCGAGCATGGTTGCAAGAGTTTCAGTGACTCCATGGGTAGAATGGGGTTGTCACTGGCATTTACCCAGCCAACTAGAGCTAATGGAGAAGATGGTTTGATGTCAGGACAAATGGTTTAAAAGATATATTTTTGAGCTACTTTCAATTGACCCTCACTACAAGTTTTGGCATCGACTGAGATCGCCTTGCCAAATGCAAACAAAGTCAAATTTCACAAAATCAAGAGAGGTTATTGTAGACCTTGGAAACACAATCCCATAGCCCCTAAAATTTTTTAGATACCTCTCACGAGGTCTAAGATATGAGCCTTGGAAGATCACTGCCCAATCGTACTTAGTGCACCTTGGGGTCACTTGGGTCAAGTGTGGTGTGAGTGTTCCAGTGACTCCGTGGGTAGAATAGGGTTGTCACTAGCATTTACCTGGCCAAATAGAGCTGATGGAGCAAATGGTTTGATGCCAGGACATACAGTTTGAAAGATACACTGCTAAGCTACTTTCAACTAACCCTCACTGCAAATTTTGGCATCGACTGAGATAGACTTGCCAAATGTAAACAAAGTCAAATCACCTAAAATTGAGAGAGGTTATTGTAGACCATGGAAACAAAATCTTGTAGCCCTTAATGATTTATCGATACCTCTCATGAGGTTTGAGATATGAGCCTCAGAAGATCGATGCCTAATCATGCTTAGTGCACCTTGGGGTCACTTGGGTCAAGCATGGTCGCGAGCGTTGTAGTGACTCTGTGGGTAGAATGGGGTTGTTATTGGCATTTACCCAGCCAACCAGAGCTAATGGAGTAGATAGTTTGATGCTAGGATGGATGGTTTGAAAGATACACTGTTGAGCTACTTTCAACTGACCCTGATTGCAAGTTTTGGCATTGACTGAGATCGCCTTGCCAAATTTAAATGAAGTTGAATCACCCAAAATTGAGAGAGGTTATTGTAGACCATAGAAACATGATCATGTAGCACCTAATAGTTTTTTGATACCTCTCATGAGGTCTAAGATATGAGCCTTGGAACATCATTTCCCAATTGTGCTTAGTGCACCTTGGGGTCACTTGGGTCGAGCATGGTCATGAGCGTTACAGTGACTCCGTGGGTGGAACGGGGTTGTCACTGGTGTTTACCTAGCCAACTGGAGTTGATGGAGCATATGGTTCGATGTTAGGATGGACGGTTTGAAAGATACACTTTAGAGCTACTTTCAACTGACCCTCACTCCAAGTTTTGACATCGACAGAGATCACCTTGCCAAATGAAAATGAAGTTGAATCACCCAAAAATGAGAGAGGTTATTGTAGACTAGTTTACTAACACATAGACATTATACAGAAATGTGACTAGTAGAGATAGAATAGATCCTATAACATCAAACTTTCATTAATCATTCACAAAGGTTAAAATAATAGTGATGCTTCTAATGAGCAAGTACAATATTCATATACAATCCAAAGCAGTGCAACCAAACATCACCACCCTTCTCAACCGTTGACAACTAACTAACCTCCGTCAGCAACTAACATACCTCCGTCAGCAACTAACATCCAATGGTAACACAAATTTACAGCTAACATCATCCCCCCTTAAAAAGAAAGTCATGTCCGGTGACTCTCAACAAAAAGGAGATAAAATACACTATATAGAATAAGAAAATCATTGAGAAGAAGGGGCGGAGGGCATCCCTAAAAAATTTGAAGTGCCACCCTCCACATCAATGTTGTGTCATTTGTTCTTTTTTCTTCACATTAAATTCCTCCTGTGCCTGCACCAAACTTGTCTCCAAAACATACTTTTCAGCTGTAGCCTCCACTAACTCTTGTTCAAACAACACTGTCTTCTAAGCCAATCTAACCTTGATAGGCACTTGTGCCACCTTCACTCCTGGGTACATTGAGCCAAGTGTTTCTCTACTACCTCCAACCGGGTGGTCAGCTCCTCTCGAGCTCTCTATGCATCCACCAAGACAGTCTCATGTCCAACCAACACCTACTCCTCTGAGTGCCTCAAAGCGTAGTACCCTTCTCAAAAGGCTTCCTCTAAGTGCTCTCTCCACCTCTAACATACAGACACTCCATGCCTATAGCAGCTCTGGGTCTCATCAACTGGTCACACTTTTCAAAGGCTGATAACTAAACTCAATAATTCCCTCATGCCATCCTAATGCCCCAACTCATAATTGCGGTGTTCCTCAAAAGGACAATGGGGGTCTAGGGGGCAACACCCCCAGCGGGATCGAGGGGCAGTGCCCCGGCGGGGTCTTGGGGCACCCTCAAACCCACACAGAAGTCCATGGAACACACCATTTTTGTGATTTTCTACCAATCCCATACTCTTTTCTGCCAGGTGCTTATGTTTTCTTCACTACTTGCTTATGCCCTTCCCTTCGGTACCATACGTTATTCACTGTGCACTATTTTTATTTATCATCATTTTTTTTTTAGATCAAAATTCCATTATTTGCTTAGTTCCCACCACCATGTATTTTTGCCTGTTTGTTTCTTCTTTTCCACACACCTTAGTATTGGCCTTCTCATTTTGATTTCCCATGGTAGTATTTTGCACCGTACTATTTTACTACCCGACCTATGTGTTTTGATTTGCAATGGGTAATGGCTCCTTCCTTCTGCCGCACTATCCTTTTTCCTCCTGCGCTGCTCTTCCCTTCTGTACTGCATTGTCTCTTTATGTCCGCGCATTTTCTACTTTCACCATGTGGAAATTATAAGGTGGATGGTGGTTCCACTGTTTGGTGGTGCCACCGTCTGGACACCCCCTTTTTAAAAAAAAAAAAATTTAAATTTTTTAAATTTTCTTTTTTTTTAACCATACAGTCATACATAGCCATACAGGTATTTTTCAATTTCCTATCTAGAGGCTTCTCTGGTCACCCATACAGATGGCTTTGCCTTCCTGATTGCTCACATCCCTCTCAGTTGCTCTGTCCCTCCTCTCAGATCCATCCTCTCTGGGGAAGGTTTCAATTTGGTCCCATTGTTGGCATCATGTATCCATTCGTCGAGAGTCCACAGAGTGTGCAACCGTTCCCTCTCCCTGTCACCGATTCTATTTTCAATGGTGATCCAAAAGCTTGGAACCATAAATTCTACAAGGACCATGGCCTCTTACCCGTACATAAGAAGAAGAAGAAGGAGAATAAAGATTTTGAGGGTTGCAGTCTTCCACATAGGATTCCAGTCATCTCCCATGATGATGGTTTTCAAATTTCTCTCATCCCTGAGGTTTACTTCTTTCAACTTTGCTTCTTTGTACCAGATGGGTTCCTCCTTCTGAAACTCATGGGTAGGGATCTCTTTCATCTAAACTTCCCCTTCTCGATATGCTGTAATTTTTTGGAGGGAACTCACTCTGGGCTTCCTCAATTTTTAGTATGTTGCAAGACAATGAAAATAATTTATAATCACCCATTTACTAGTGGAATAGACCGTCCATCGAATCTGTATCATCCTCCACTTTCAGTATCCCTTCGGCATTGGGCTCCATGGTTTCTTCCCCTCTGTCTATTCCATCATCTGATTCTGAATCAGAGGAGGATGCCATTTCTTCTCCAACCATCTACCTTGTGAGGTCTATTACAAACTTCCTTCCCCCTTTCTCAAATGATAGGATGTTCTTTTTCCAGTTATGGTTGGCTCTAGCAGTCACTAGCCACCCCCTCCCTAGGATGGCATCATACCCCTTCTGCTTTAGAGGAATTACTATGAAGTTGAGGATGAATGGTTGGGTCCTGATAGTTTACCTGTTGTGCTATCAGGGTTCCAAGGGGCTTGATGCCATGCTGGTCAGCCCCTAGTAGGTTGAAGGTCGACTACCATAGTGTTGGTTTCCCCAAGCTCTTCCAAGTTTCCTCTGGTAGGACATTCACCCTAGATCAACTATCAATGATCATGTTCGTGAGGATGGTACCCAAGATACCCATCTCCACCACTATAGGGTTCCACCCATTATTTATTGATAACATCATGGGGTCAGCTGCGGAGCCACCGAGAACCTCCGTCCATTCAACTGTTCTTGCTAGAATGTTTTGGCCTAGGAATAGGGTCATTTTCAAGTGTGGAATAATTTCTAGTAGGTCCTTGACCTTTACAAGTACCTCCATTTGCATCATCTACCTTAAAATATTTTGTCCAGCTATTGCTCAGGTAGAAGTGTCAGCGTCTGTGGAGTCCCTTCGGTCCTCCATACCCTTCGCGATCTTGGCCTTCACCTTGAGCATCCTTTATTTTTCTGTCGGAAGGTGAGGATATGTGGCCTTCTTCATTTTCCTGCATGTGATTTCCAAGACCTTCTCTATGCCCCCTCATTCCATGTCTAGGATGTTGCAGCCGGGCTTCAGACAATTAGCATCCTCGTGGTCCCCCGGTCTGCACCACTAACACAGTTTTAGTGGAGCGGTAGCCTCATTCTGACAATCATAGGCATAATGTCCCGATTGGTTACAACTTCTACACTATATCATGGGCCTCCCCTTCATGTTATACTGGACCTGCGGCTTGTTCTCATCATTGCCTTAGCCTCCCCATCAGTTGTTTCTATACCCACTGGATGATGCAACATTTTGTTGACCGCTAGTCCCAGATGTGGAGGGTTGCTCCTGGGTGAAGAGCACTTGTTGATTTCTCACCCTCAAGTTGTAGGGATATTATTTATTGGAATGTCCCACAATCTAGTAGATGTCACAAAAGGCTTTCTTGGGACAAGAGCCTTTTGTGTGGCCTACTTCTTTGTAGTCTGTGCACCACATGGTGTCTTCCTCTGCTTTGCTCAAGCCTCCCCTGGGGCCTTCAGTTCTTTCATCATCCTCACCAAATCTTTTTGTAGGGCCAAAACTTTCTTACTCGATTCACCCTCGCTACTTTCTACCTCTGATTCATCATTCAAAGACTTAGTCTTCATGGAGGTCTTACATTCACTCTCCAGATCCATTGCTTGATTGTACGCATTGTTGTACGATGTGGGCAGGACAATTTTCATTTTCCTCTGAAGGGAAGTTTTTAGTCCCTCCATGAACCACCTTTTCTTGAGTTCATCCACTGAGGCTGACTCCATTTTCCCAATGAGTTCCTTTAGTCACTATCTATAGGCATAGATAAACTCACTCTTCATATGCTTTGTATTGTAAATCTCCACCAGAATCTCATTGTCGTCCCTTAAAAATTGAAATTCCATTTGGAAGGCCTTTTTCACATCATTCCATGTTGTCAAGCTTGATTTATCTACATCCGAGTACCAGTCGATGGCTCCTTCCCTCAATGTTGTGGGGAATTTTTAGATCCATTCATCCTGGTTTGTGACTCTATTGGCAGCCCATATAGTCTCACAGGTCCGACAATGTTGAACAGGATCCTCCTTCATTGGGCCTGTGAACTTGGGTAGTTTCTGCTTACTCATAGCCATGGTAGGTTGTTGCCTCCACGGGGGATTCGGTACTTGGACACTACCTCCTCCTTGAGTATTGTGTGTAGTGTTCACTAGTGGCACTTGCCCTTGCAGTAGTTATGTGACTGGTGGGACCGTACTGTGTGGAGTCCTTGGTTCCAATAGAGGGTTTTCTTATGCATTCGTAGTGCCTTTGGCCATACTATCACTGGCACCTCTAGCAGTACCATTACTATCACCTTCGACCAGACGGTTCCCTTCATGGTCTCGATCCTCCACACGTGGTGTACAGGTAAAATCTTCAAACTGGTCTCCCTCTTCCTGAAGTAAAATATTTCTCAATCGTGCTTCCTCGAGTAGTTCCTCCCTACTCCACACTCTCCGGTGCTCCAGCGAAGTCAACTCTTCCCCATTGGCCTCTGCACCTTTCATACCACTTTCGAGGTTCCCTTCAGGCAACCCTCCGGCAAGTTGCCTCAACCTATACCAAAATTCATGTTGCTACACAAAGATCAAAGCCTTCTGTGCGGCCTCACCTTCATCATCTCATGCCTTTTTATTTTTATCTTTATTTAAAACATTGGGCATAAATCCTTTCCTCACTTCTCTTCTCGATTACGTCTAGCAGTGGCGCCAGATGTTTACTCCCTGGGGTAGACTAGTTTACTGACACATAGACATTATACAGAAATGTGACTAGCAGAGATAGAATAGATCCTATAACATAAAACTTTCATTAATCATTCACAAAGGTTACAATAACAATGATGCTTCTAATGAGAAAGTACAATATTCATATACAATCTGAAGTGGTGCAACCAAACATCATCACCCTTCTCAACCGTGGAAAACTAACTAACCTCCATCGACAAATAACATCTGATAGTAACACAACTTTACAGCTAACAAACCTTAGAAACATGATCCTGTATCCCTTGACGGTTTTTTGATACCTCTCACGAGGTCTGAGATACGAGCCTTGAAAGATCACTGCCCAATCATGCTTAGTGCACCTTGGAGTCACTTAGGTTGAGCGTGGTTGTGAGCATTCCAGTGATTCCGTGGGTGGAACGGGGTTGTCACTAGCATTTACAATGTCATGAAAGTGAACCACCAACTTATATTCCACACCATTTTTAGTAATGAAAAATTTAACCCTTTTACTCTCCCATGCAAACTCAGAAAGCACGTCACTTGCAAACCATAAAACACACAATGCATTATGGTACACTGGCCAGCCTACAAGTAGTTTTGTTTTATAGATTGAGTAAGTAGTCCTTGGGAACATGTCCTTGTCTACAGTGGAAATAATTAGGTTTTCATTCTGAAACAAGAGAAGACCCAAATGGGAAAGCATGCACACTTCTTTTCTTGACCCAGTTCCGTTGCAATGACTGTTAGTGGTATGTTTGAAATTTGAACTATCCCTCTACTAAAATTTAGTTATTTTTAATATTCTACCACCCCTCCCAAAACCCAATAACAAAGACTGAATATTAGGATATTTGTTTTTCTTTACTCTGGAATACCCTATTCTTGATTGTTTGAAATGAACTTTCAAAGCATCAAAGATTGTTTGAAATGATAAAAAATAATATTCTTAAAGCATTAGAAACAATGATCAAACATGTAAGAATTCAAACCATGCAAATGACATAAGTAAATAACTTGTAAGATCCCTTGTTGGCACTATTGGCCACCCATACATGATTTTGGTCATAAGTCCTTATCAAGACTTCTAGGACATTTAACTTTTAAATCAAATTGATTGTTACAAATTGCCATTATAGGCTTCAAAAGATCTCAATTAACCATTAAGGATCCTTTTTTCCTTCTATCTCTGATTGGATCCATGGTGACCGTAGGTGTCTTCATAGGTGCTCCTGCACAAGTTACAATCCACATACAAAACCAAGTTTATTGACTCAAAATACAATCTACGAAAGGTGAAATTAATGTATTGAAATTAAGCTTAACAAACTTAGAAAACAATGCACTAAGTTAACTTATTACCTAGTCAAGTGTTCCTGAAGGGTCATCTCTTTGCTTCAGGGTCTCCAATAGTGCTTCATGATTAGCAGTACTAATAGTCCAAAGTTCTTTTGTCTTTGGTCTTCCTTGATGCTTTGACAACTTGAAATTTGTTTCTATAACAAGGTGTGAATACATGAGAATATTTTTGTGCTTCTCATAGTCTTCAAATACATGAATTCCATTCTTTCTAATCATGTATGTTCGCAACCATGTTCCTGCAACAACAACTGAACCAGTAGGATATGTGAACCCATCACCATCTGTCATCAGTTGTACAAGCTTCTATTTACCTTGTACACAATGTGCTAACCAATAATTTGACCTCTCATCATTCCCCTATGGTGCAACCAATGCAAAAACATCTCTTGGCTACAGAAGATCTGAAAGATGGTCATACTCAACCGAAGTGTCCATGTCATCATTTCTTATAGAGAGTGTCAAAGATAAAGGAGTTAGATACTATGGAACCCATGTGTCCACCCACTCACTTGACTCACAATAATCCCAATCATACTGAAAACACATGGGGTAAAAACAAGTCAATTCTCATGTCCAAATGGTCCATGTACTACTATTGGAGCTTTGGAATGAATGCATTTTTGAAGAGTCTTTCACTGTTTGACAATCCAATCTATCTCCTATAGCTCCCTCCTCAACCAACCAAAAGAATCTATGCACTATAGAATCAAGAGTCCCCCCCTGTGACAATGCTAAATTACACCAATCAAGAATAGAACAAGCATCAAGAAGTACAACACCTGAAATCCTCAATTTCTCCTTAACTAGAGCTCTCTTCACACACGCACCTACTCCATCATGCTCCCCTTTTCCATGCCCCGACTCAAAAAAACTCCAAATATGAGGTACACCTCTCTCCACATGCATTCTACACAACCAATAAAACATTCTGGCATTCTTAAATTGACCGGTGCAATTATCCGACCAAATGAGATGCCTATCCATAGTAATACCATTTTCCTGCAAGAAGTCAAAATAGTTCTAAAAACAATGTTGAACAAACTCATGAGAGTGAGATCTATCGTTGCTCATATAAAAATGGTACTCTCTGATTATCATTTGCTCATCTTTTGTGCTATTAGGGGAATGTCTATATGTGATGTGTACAAAATAGCAATCTGAATGGAATTGTAATATTGAGCTTGAGTCTCATTTTGGGGCTGCAATGTATAGTTCTCTACAAAGTCTACAATGGATATAATAGTTCCAATGGGGAAAGTGTCCTTACACATCCTGAATTGTTGAACCAACCATTGAGACATGTGACTATGCCTTGCATACTTGTAAAAAAGATTTGTCTTGAAATCTGAGATAAAATTTGCAACCTTGTATTCTTTTGCAACTAACTCACATCTAGAGCCTTCACCTCCACTCTTCAATGTATATTTCACTGTTTCATATACCTTTTTTTGGACAAGTGTCTTTCCAAAATTGTGTTCCAAACCCTCATGAAAACATGTCCTAAAATTGGACAAGCCACCCCATTCTGAGCACTTAGCATTTAAGAAATCTTTTTTATAAAATAAACAACCATCATCTCTATGACATAAAAATTGATCTAGCAAGTCTCTTGATGATTTGGCAAGACTACTTGCACCACAATCCTCTAGCATTTCATTAGTATGAAAATTAGAATGAATGGACTGTAATAATTCATGATGCATTGAAAACTCAACATGATATTTACAACAACATGTATTCTGAATCTTAAGGGGTACACAATAAAATGGCTTCACAGATTCAAAAGACCTTTGTGATATTTTCAATGTTGGATGTGTCTCACAAATTTTTTTATTCAACATTGTTTGACTTACCTCCACATAATGTTTAGGATGTGGAGTGCGGTCTCGATTGCCAACTCTCAACTTCAAGACATCCTTCACATTTGGTGACACTCTTGAGTTAGCATCCCAAAATTGTTGAATTTCATCCTTGACAACATTTGTTAGCTTCTTATCGAAACATGGAAGTCTCCCACATAATCCCATATATAAATTTGAAGTAGATCATCAAGTCTTTCTCTTCTTTCAAGTGCTCTACCCAAAGTTTTACGGTCTATATTGAAGTCAACACAAGTTTGTCTCATCAAATGAGCCTTTCTCAATTGATGAATTACTAAGGAGGTTGTAATAACCCTCCGAGCAACTCTCTTGTCTTTTTCTCTGCTAGTCTTCCCAATGCTATTGAGAGCATTGAAAAGATTCTTCACAACAATGGCATTTCTCTCAATTTTCTTGTTCACACGAATCTTCAATTTCACAAGCAGAGGTCTCATCTTTTGCATCTTTAACAACTGCACAAAAATTTGACATTGCTCAACCAATGTCTTCTTTCCAAAAAATTGATCATAAAGTCTTGAAGCCCACAACCTAACTATTCTATGTGACCTCTTTCCTTCCCAATTATTCATAATGTTCTCCTCAATTTCAATTAACCATTTAGGTGTTCTCGAAAGCCCCAAATTTGAAGATTGATTATCTTTATTACAAGGGACTTCTTTTCGCATATAATTTGGAGATGTGTGACATTCATGTGGTTCTTGTGCAACATTTTCATTCCCCAAGTCTACATTTTCAATCTCTATCTGTACATTTTCATCTTCATTCCATTCATTGTCATTCCCCAAATCTACATTTTCATTCACCAAGTCTACATTTTCATTCTCCATCTCTACTTCATCTTCACCCCATACATTGTTATTCACAAAATTAATTTCCACATTATTTTCAAATTCAACATCCTCTTCACTTGCAACTACATTTACGGGGTCACCTTGATTAATGTTTAACATGCCTTCTCTCCTTCTTCGGTGATTTTCCCTATCTTTTTCCCTATATGCTTGAATTTCTTCATCCATCACCTTCCTCTTGCGTTTAGCCTTTCGACGATTGCTGATTCCCATGGTGAGACCACAAGTTGACAAAAAACAAAAAATGGGCCCCAAATCACATTTTTTTTTCGTGCAACCCGTGAAAAAAGTCTGAAATCCCGTGCTTCTTTGGTCTATGGGGACAAGGAATATTTTGGTCAAAGTTACACCCGTCAATAATCAGGTACCCGATATTTCTAGGTACATGAAAAAATGGAGGGAGTAAATGAAAAAATTGAACTTTTATATATAAAAGAGGTATATAATATATATAATGTATATAATATATATATATATATATATATATATATATATATATATATATATATATATATATATATATATATATATATATATATATATATATATATATATATATATACACACACTAATGTATATAATATATAAATAATGTATTAAAAAAATTCCTGCATAGTTCATTTGATGATAGACAGTTTCAGCCCAAGTCCTCTTGAAAGTATCCAGCACAGGATTTTTCTACACACTCCTTGTAATGTCGACGATATGACTATACTGAATAAGTATATGTCAATGGACTTCCCCTCGATTGAATACAATCAATTGATTTTTTAAGTCTTGAAAAGAAATTTCACATAGATGTACAACCACCGTACGCTCATCATCTGTTCTAGAAACTAACAATGGTATAAAAATTGATGTAAGCACATTTAAGATACATTGTCTAGGTACTTCCTAGGGGTCCTAGTATTCCTTATCATGTGTTAGGACCCCTAGGAAGTCCTCGTGACCCCTATGGACACATTGGACCCCTCAAGTGTGTCCTAAGGGGTTGTAGGACCCCTTTGGACACACTTGAGCATTCAAATGTGTCCAAAGGGGTCATAAGGACTTCCTAGGGGTCCTAACATGTGATAAGGTGTACTAGGACCCCTAAGAAGTCCCCATGACCCCTTTTGACACATTTAAATGCTCAAGTGTGTTCGAAGGGGTCCTATGACCCCTTAGGACACACTTGAGCATTCCAATGTGTCCAAAAGGGTCATGGGAACTTCCTAGGGGTCCTAGTACACCTTATCACATATTAGGACCCCTAGGAAGTCCTCATGACCCCTATGGACACATTGGAACCCTCAATTATGTCTTAAGGGGTCCTACGACCCCTTCAAACAAACTTGAGCATTCAAATGTGTCAAAAGGGCTTATGGGGAATTCGTAGGGGTCCTAGTATGCCTTATCATGTGTTAGGACCCCTAGGAATTCCTCATGAACCCTATGGACACATTTGAATTCTCAAGTGTGTCCAAAGGGGTCGTAGGATCCCTTAGGACATACTTGAGGGTTCCAATGTATCCATAGGGGTCATAAGGACTTCCTAGGGGTCCTAACACATGATAAGGCATACTAGGACCCATAGGAAGTCCCCATGACCCCTTTTAACACATTTCAATGCTCAGATGTGTTCGAAGGGGTCATAGGACCCCTTAAGACACACTTGAGCATTCCAATGTGTCAAAAGGGGTCATGGGGACTTCCTAGGGGTCCTAGTATGCCTTATCATGTGTTAGGACCCCTAGGAAGTCTCCATGACCCCTATGGACACATTGGAACCCTCAAGTGTGTCCTAAGGAGTCCTACGACCCCTTAGGACACACTTGAGTGTTCAAATGTGTCAAAAGGGGTCATGGGGACTTCCTAGGGGTCCTAGTACACCTTATCATGCGTTAGGACCCTTAAGAAGTCCTCATGACCCATATGGACACATTGGAACCCTCAAGTGTGTCCTAAGGGGTCCTATGACCTCTTAGGACACACTTGAGCATTCAAATGTGTCAAAAGGGGTCATGGGGACTTCCTAGGGGTCCTAGCATGCCTTATCACATGTTAGGACCCCTAGGAAGTCCCTATGACCCCTATGGACACATTAGAACCCTCAAGAGTGTCCTAAGGGTTCCTACGACAACTTAGGACACACTTGAGCATTCCAATGTGTCAAAAGGGGTCATGGGGACTTCCTAGGGGTCATAGTATGCCTTATCATCCGTTAGGACCCCTAGTAAGTCCCCATGACATCTATGGACACATTGGAACCCTCAAGTGTGTCCTAAGGGGTCCTACCACCCCTTAGGACACACTTGAGTGTTCAAATGTGTCAAAAGGAGTAATGGGGACTTCCTAGGGGTCCTAGTAGGTCTTATCACATGTTCAGACCCGTAAGAAGTCCTCATGACCCCTACAAACACATTGGAACCCTCAAGTGTGTCCTAAGGGGTCCTATGACCCCTTAGGACACACTTGAGCATTCAAATGTGTCAAAAGGGGTCATGGGGACTTCCTAGGGGTCCTAGTTGGTCTTATCACATGTTAGGACCCCTAGGACATCCCTATGACCCCTATGGACACATTAGAACCCTCAAGAGTGTCCTAAGAGTTCCTACGACAACTTAGGACACACTTGAGCATTCCAATTTGTCAAAAGGGGTCATGGGGACTTCCTAGGGGTCATAGTACACCTTATCATGCATTAGGACCCCTAGGAAGTCCTCATGACCCCTATGGACACATTGGAATGCTCAAGTGTGTCTTAAGGGGTCCTATGACCCCTTCGGACACACTTGAGTGTTCAAATATGTCAAAAGGGGTCTTGGGGACTTCCTAGGGGTCCTAGTATACCTTATCACACATTAGGACCCCTAGGAAGTCCTCATGACCCCTATGGACACATTGGAACCCTCAAGTGTCTCCTAAGGGGTCCTACAACCCCTTCAGACACACTTGAGAATTCAAATGTGTCAAAAGGGGTCATGAGGACTTCCTAGGGGTCCTAGTATGCCTTATCACACGTTAGGACCCCTAGGAAGTCTTCATGACCTCTATGGAAACATTGGAATGCTCAAATGTGTCTTAAGGGGTCCTACGACCCCTTCAGACACACTTGAGCATTAAAATGTGTCAAAAGGGGTCATGAGGAATTCCTAGGGGTCCTAACATGTGATAAGGCATACTAGGACCCCTAGAAAGTCCCCATGACCCCTTTTGACACATTTGAACACTCAAGTGTGTCTGAAGTAGTCCTATGAATGATTAAGATGCACTTGAGCATTCCAATGTGTCAAAAGGGGTCATGGGGACTTCCTAGGGGTCCTAGTATGCCTTATCACATGTTAGGACCCCTAGGAAGTCCTCATGACCCCTATGGACACATTGGAACCCTCAAGTGTGTCTTAAGGGTTCCTACGACCCCTGGAGACACACTTGAGAGTTCAAATGTGTCAAAAGGGGTCATGGGGACTTCCTAGGGGTCCTAGTATGCCTTATCACATGTTAGGACCCCTAGGAAGTCCTCATGACGCCTTTTGACACATTTGAATGCTCAGGTGTGTCAAAAGGAGTCATAGGAGCCCTTAGGACACACTTGAGGGTTCCAATGTGTCCATAGAGGTCATGAGGACTTCCTAGGTGTCCTAACACATGATAAGGTGTACTAGGACCTCTAGGAAGTCCCCATGACCCCTTTTGACACATTTGAATGCTCAAGTGTGTCTAAAGGGGTTGTAGGACCCCTTAGGACACACTTGAGGGTTCCAATGTGTTCATAGGGGTCATGGGGACTTCCTAGGGGTCCTAACGTGTGATAAGGCATACTAGGATCCCTAGGAAGTCCCCACAATCCCTTTTGACACATTTGAATGCTCAAGTGTGTCCAAAGGGGTGGTAGGACCCCTTAAGACACACTTTTGGATTCCAATGTGTCCATAGGGATCATGGGGACTTCCTAGGGGTCCTAACATGTGATAAGGTGTACTAGGACCCCTAGGAAGTCTCCATGACCCCTTTTGACACATTTGAACGCTCAAGTGTGTTCAAAGGGGTTCTACAACCCCCTAGGACACACTTGAGGGGTCCAATGTGTCCATAGGGGTGATGGGGCCTTCCTAGGGGTCCTAATGCATGATAAGATATACTAGGACCCCTAGGAAGTCCCCATGACCCCTTTTGACACATTTGAATGCTCAAGTGTGTCCACGACAGTCGTAGGACCCCTTGGAATGCACTTGAGGGTTCCAATGTGTCCATAATGGTCATGGGGACTCTCTCTCTCTCTCTCTCTCTCTCTCTCTCCCCTTCTCCTTCTCCTTCTCCTTCTCCTTCTCTCTCTCTCTCTCTTTATCTCTATCTCTGTCTTTGTCTCTCTATCTCTATCTCTATCTCTCTCATCACCCTCTCCCTCTCCCTCTCCCTCTCTCCCTCTCTCTCTCTCTACCTCCAGTGAACTATTTTTCAAAGCCTCCATTTCTGTGTAGCTAGGGTTTACGGTGCATGTAAAAGGCACAACTATGCCCTGTAGGGACTCATGCTCGTGCTTGAAATCATATTATTTTCATGCATTCCCTGATATTTAATACAAATATTTAGCTGGCTGCCTTTAAAGATCTAAAAGAAATGAATAATAAAATTTAGGTGAAAAATACATACCGCATTTCTCTATGTAGTACCGTCAGCTTCAACAATCTAGCCAGCTTCCTCTGCTAAGGCACATAGAACTTCATTAATGTTTTCTCTAGGAGGAAGATTATAATTTCCATATTTTTGCAAGCCCTAAAATATTTTCATCCTTATCACTCTCCACCTCCTCTCTCTCAATTTAGTCCTCTCCCTTTCCGCTGCACTCAGCTTAGCCATCCTTACCTACTCTTTAACAGAGATTCTCCAAAATTTGTATACAAAGGCATCCATAGGAAAAAAATGAAAAGTTTCCCAGAGAATATCCACAATTTGTATACAAAAGCATCATACAGGAAAAATGACAAAAAATTAATAGCTAAAAGGTAAAATTTAACATTAACGCTGGTTGTACCAAGGTCATACCCACTGTCAAATCCTGGCCTATGACGTGCAAAATGAGCAAAGAAAGTGAAATGAAAGGGAAGTATGGATCAAATAGCAAAGGTGCATCAAATCGGATCAATATCATAATAAATGCAGAAAATACTATTACAAACAAAAATATTTTCATATTAATGGGAAAGAGTGGGAAGAGCTTCTTGGACCCATGATAGAAGTTACATATAAGGAGGAAGAGCTAGGAAGGGGAAAGTGGCAAAGGAAAGAAGTAAGATATGTGTGTGAGCCTATGTCACATGATGATGATGAGTACTCACCATCTGATAGTAGCTCAAGTAGTCACATAAGCTCTTCAGTGCACATGTACATTAACACAAAAAATTCAGATAGAGAAGTAACAAGTGCTATGGAATTATCCACAGAGAAATGTGAAATGAAGCCTCAAATTGGTTCATTAGTAGGCAAAGAATTTGGTCATGCACTTCATTCTAGCACAACAAATATTTCTATTAGAAATGCCCATTCATCAATGGCCTTGCATTTATGGGACTTGGGAAACCAGGTTACTCATGTTGGGCATTATCCCTCAAATGTAAGTTCATTGCCACCTTTGGCAAGGTAGTCTCACTCCTCATTTTACAACAAATGGCATCCATCTATGGTCCAAGATTTTAATTCAGCAGACAAGTGGAGAGCTTCTCAAGGTACTAATCTTTTTCATAGAGAAGTTCCTAATGTTGATGTTTATAGTTTTGATCAGATAAAATGATCATATTATTATGAGAATATAAATAAACATCATTAAATTGAGATGAGATAATATTATTCTACATTATATATATATATTGATATATATAATAATAATGATATTATTGTATATATCAATATGCATATATAATGTATATATTTTAGTTGATAAATAAATCTCATATGTCATACCGATTGATATCGGTCTAAACTAAATAAATATCATTGAAATATATTATCATTATTTGAAATAATTTATATATATACATTAATATATACATATATATTAATGTTTAATGATAAATAACAAATACAATTATATCAATTTTGTTATGGAAAATAATAAATATATAACCGATAGTGTATCGGTTTAATTATCTTCCATCTTACCAAACTGATAACTATCGGTATAATGCTAAAACCGTTCCATTATGCGTTAGCAACTATTGTACTAAACCGATAAGTATCGGTGTATGTGATTAAAGGCTATCAAACCAATGGTCATCGAACCTTGTAATGATACATTGTTTTGAATAGTCACAACTTGATAAGTTGTGACTGTTCATTACAATATATATAATAACAGTCTTGCGATGATTCAAAAACAGTGAAAATAATAAAAAGTCAATACAAGTCCTTCTAATATGCATTCACAGTTCAGTCCATATAAATAATAATTGTTAATATATTTACATACATCTATTATTATATCAGTAATATATATATGTCTAGATATATCTAATATATATATATTGAGATATTATATGCGAGTGGATTGTACAAGGAAAATTCATAAGTTATACAATTTGATCATAAATCTTAACATGGTATCAGAGCCAAGTTCCTTCATTGAAATCTAATCACTTGAAGGAAGATCCGATCAGATTAAAAGTAGATCAAGATTATTTTGTTTTAAAATGGAAAATGGAATGAGACTAGAAGATAGACTTGAAGGTGCCTCTGATTTTGAATCATGGAAAGTTCGAATGATGTTAGTATTAAGGAAGAATGACTTGAAGTCAGTATTAGAGAAACCTCTTCAATCTACTGAAAATGATGAGAAAAATAAATGGGAAAAGGACAATATTAGAGCCATGGAATTAATAGTAGATGGAGTGAAAAATCATTTACTTCCTGTCATCACAAAATTGGAATCTGCTCATGACATGTTCAAAGCCCTCGAAAACATGTTTCAAATCAACAACACTAGCATAATTCTTACTCTTAAAAATCAACTCTCTAATATTAAAATGACTAAAGGAGAGACTATCACCTCATATTTTATGAGTATAACAAAATTAAGGAATCAACTCTCTTCTATTGGTCACATTTATGATAATAAGGAGTTATCTATGATAACCCTAAGTGGGCTTCCTATCTCAAGGGAAAACTTTAGACAAGGAGTAAGTGCTCGCACCAAACTCCCCAAATTTGATTGACTAAAAGCTGACTGCATTCAAGAAAAGTACAACCTGAAATCCAGAGGAGTCTTGGAATCCACTAAAGAAGATGTTCAGGCTCTTGTCACTAGTTCAAAAAGGAAAAAGGGCAAGAAGACATATGATCAACAACCATTCAAGAAACCAAGAGACTACTCTTCAATGCAATGTTTTAGATGTGACAAATATGGTCACAGTGCAAGAAACTATCCTGACAGACTTAGAATGCAAGCTTCCCTTGCTGAAGTAAATAATTCAAATGTATGTTCAGAAAATTGCCATTTCTAAATGGAATTCAAGATATCTTATGATTGAGAGGGAGTTCACTATTGAAGGTGAAACATTTTTGAGGTAAACTTGTAATAATTTTGATTATTATGTTAAATGTTATTTTATATTTATATGGGCCCTGTGTAAATCATAAAGAAGTGACGACTTCCAAATGATTTATCACTTGTATTTGTTAAAGTTATTGGAAGGTGATGATCTTGCAATAACTTTTCTATTGTGATAGATATTTTTTTTTTGTGATAATTAAATGAAGCTCATGAGTTGTGGATAGAATCGCCGATAGAGGCAATCCATATAGGAGCTTGTGGATAAAATCTCCGATAGAGACAATCCACACCATAGCTCATGAGTTATGGATAGAATTGCCGATAGAGGCAATCCATACAGGAGCTTGTGGATAGAATCGCCGATAGAGGCAATCCACCTAGGAACTATGGATAGAATCGCCGATAGAGGCAATCCACCTAGGAAACTAACTCTCACAATTTATGAACTTATTGTGAGTTACATTTTATCTTCTCTAACTAAGAGGGAGTGTTGATGTTTATAGTTTTGATTAGATAAAATGATCATATTATTATGAGAATATAAATAAACATCATTAAATTGAGATGAGATAATATTATTCTACATTATATATACATATTGATATATATAATAATAATGATATTATTGTATATATCAATATGCATATACAATGCATACATTTTAGTTGATAAATAAATCTCATATGTCATACCGATTGATATCAGTCTAAACTAAATAAATATCATTGAAATATATTATCATTATTTGAAATAATTTATATATAAACATTAATATATACATATATATTAATGTTTAATGATAAATAACAAATATGATTATATCATTTTTGTTATGGAAAATAATAAATATATAACCGATAGTGTATCGGTTTAATTATCTTCCATCTTACCAAACTGATAACTATCAGTATAATGCTAAAATCATTCCATTATGCGTTAGCAACTATTGTACTAAACCGATAGCTATCAGTGTATGTGATTAAAGGCTGTCAAACCAATGGTCATCGAACCTTGTAACGATGCATTGTTTTGAATAGTCACAACTTGATAAGTTGTGACTATTCATTACAATATATATAATAACAGTCTTGCGATGATTCAAAAGCAGCGAAAACAATAAAAAGTCAATACAAGTCCTTCTAATCTGCATTCACAGTTCAGTCCATATAAATAATAATTGTTAATATATTTACATATATCTATTATTATATCAGTAATATATATATGTTTAAATATATCTAATATATATATTGAGATATTATATGCGAGTGGATTGTACAAGGAAAATTCATAAGTTATACAATCTGATCATAAATCTTAACACCTAATTCATCTCAAGGTTCTCGTTTAGGTGACCAACACCTTGGAGGTCCACAAATAGACCCATTGATTTCCCAAATTGGTAAAAGGGTAGATGCAATTTTGGAAAGAGTATCCTAATTGAAGAGAAATAGAAATTCCAGTGAGCATAAAGTTATTGCAAATCCAATGGGTATATCTCCTCCACTGAAAAATATAACTACTTCCAGAGACTTCAGTTTAAATGGAGACTTTCTGTTCCCAAACATGCCCCAGTCAAGAAGATGAACCAGATGTTGCTTGAGTAAAGAAGATAATGGTTTATTAAAGATTCTGCATTATCCCACTTGCTATTAGTTACTACTTTTTGAGCATCTTTCCAGCTACTTTTGTGTGGGATTTCTGTAATATATAATGTCCTCATGCAAGTACATGCTAGTTTTTGTAAACATTTTCTGTTGTAAAGGGTTAGTGAGCAATATCAAAGAAAAGGTTCTTGCACATATTATTTAGACACATATCAATTAGGAAATCATTTTTCTCCCATTACATGGCGGAAATGCCTAGATTCACTTTGTCGATATCAATAGGAAGCAAAATGAGGGAAGAAATATTTGTGAAGAGGAAGTACAAATGTTACTATCCAAAACCATATGGAGAGTAATATTCTTCTCCTGATTGTAATAAGAAACTCAAAATGCAGAAGACAACAAATAGCTGGGGCATTTATTTCTTATGACCTATGTCAATTTCAGTTCAATTCCTATTGATGATATTCTCAATGTGTAAAAATAAATTGATGTGTTATTTTAAAATGGTGTTGAATGAAATTTATGAACATATGCCAAATATCCATTTTTTCTAGAATTTGAAATAGAACCAGTGGTAATATAATCAAATTTGTGAATTTCACATCCAATCATTGGATGTTAATCAAAAGTACAACACAGTAATATTTTTGAACTGATAAACAATCTTAGTCTTACTTCAAACCTACTCCCGTGTATGTGGGTTCTTGGAGGTATCTACTAAACAATTTGTGGATCTGTAATGTCCCTATCCAGGACCTTACTCACTTTGCTTAAAACTCCTAATTAGAATTTGGATTTCTAATGCCTGCTGTGATATTATTTAAGTTTTCCTTGCTCCTTACTGATTAATATTGTAATGAATTGGTTATCCTTCCCCTCCTCCCCCCCCTCTCTCTCTCTCTCTCTCCCCTTCCCCTTCTCTCTCTCTCTCTCTCTCTCTCTCTCTCTCTCTCTCTCTCTCTCTCTCTCTCTCCCACTCTCTCCCCATCCCCCCCCTCTCTCTCTCTCCTACTATCTCCCTATCCCTTTCTCTCTCTCTATCTCTCTCTCTCCTACTCTCTCTCTCTCTCCTTCCCCTTCTCTCTCTCTCAACCCCCACCACCTTCTCACTCTCTCTCTTCCTCAATGGCTGCCCATGAATTTTTTAAATGGCTTATTGATTTCCTTTGCTTCTTTCAATGGCCATCCATTATTTTTCTACAATATGCCAACCTTTCGTACATAGTTGTAAAATACATATTAATATATTACACATATAAAATAATAAATAATATATGATATATAATGTAATATTTAATATTAATATATATTAAATAATATTTAATGTAAAATGTATATTATATAATATTTAATATATATAATATATAATCTAATATATAGTTTTTGATATATAATATATCATATGAAGGATGGAAAAATGGGAGGGAGAAAGGGGAGGGAAAAGTGAAAAATTAAAATTCTGCTGGCATTTTCGGGTACCCCGATTAGGCTTGATATTGCTTTGTGCACCAAACCTACATGGTCAACTATTGAAATGTCTCAAAAATGTGTTTTTTCCCCTATTTCTTTGAGTTCCAGACTTTGACCATGTAGCTGATGACTTTTTTTTCACCCGAATTTGATGAAATAAAAAGGGTATCTTAAGGAGATTATCAGCTTTCTATCGATATAATTGCTATCAAATTTTGAATTCGGTAAGTAATTATTTTTTATTTTCTAATTGAGTTACCTCTAAAGTGCTGATTTATATACTGATTGAAAAAATGACTATAACTTTCAGACGGTATAACATTTTTGAAATCTGAAAAATGCGTCACATTCTATGCTTCGCCTACTATAAGGAATTTTGTTTTTTTTTATAAAAAAATTTGTAAAGTTTTGAATGAGTTAAGGTGGTCAGACACGAGAGTTTTTTATTTTGAAAACATTGTAGCAGAAAATTCATAATTAATTTTTTTTTGGAATAAAATTACAAAAAAATATGCGTCACATCCGGGCATGAGTCTACTACTTATATATAAAATCTTGTAATAAAATATTATCATTTGATTATGATTAAGGTGGTTAGACATACACCTACTTATTTTTTTCTAGAAATTTTTTTACTGCTGCATTGAAATCTATACTTTTCACCAATTTTACTAACTTTTTTTTCAAAAAAGGCCTAGTAGTTTAGAAACTACATTCAATTTTCTACAGATTCTATTCTTACAAAGTTTTGATATTAGGTTGATAGATAGTTGAAATTTTCACGTCAAGTTGACTAACCCTAATTTGCTGATTTTTCATTGCCACTTAAGGGCATAGTTTGGCCCCTCATGATCTTGCACATGCCCTACTCTTGACGTGTGGTATAAACGGGCCAATTCTTATCACTTTGTCCTTCTCTATCACTTTAGAAACAAGGTGAGGGTTTCTTTTCCCTTTTATTTTCTTACTTCCCTTCGACAGAGCATTTTTTAGCATAAAAGAAAAGAGAATAAGTTGATTCTACATGAAGGGCTTATTCTTCTCATTATTGAGCATATTAGTAAGAAGGTGGCTCTCATCCCTTCTCCTCCCTAGCTCTTGGAGGGAGGTATCCCATTAGCTCGGCCAAGAGAGGTAGGGAGGAAGTCGTTAAGGAGGGCTCTTCCTCTAAAAAACTAAAATTTGATAAGAAAAGTGGTATGGAGATTGAATCGGAGGGGGCTAGTGTTGGGGGTTTCTTGGACCTTAAAAGGATTTCTCTAAAAAATCCTAAGAATGAAAATAAGGACTCTTTGTCTACCACTGAGAGTGAAACAGAAGTGGAGGGGATTAAAAACATTGAGGTTGTGTTGGATATGGGTGATCAGAGTGATCCTGGGGGTCAGAAGGTCCCTATCTTGATTAACTATGCCAATTCTATGGACCATGATGTCCCCATTTCTCTAAACAATGTTTCAGCTATTGAAGAGGTGTCAAATAAAAAAGAGAATTATGTGAGAGGTAAGGAGACCCTTCTAGAAAAGGATACTTTGTCCTCTTCCAGAACTATCCCTTTCCTTAAGATTGTTGATATGTAGGAGAGGAATGTTTAGATCCTCAAAGAACATATGGAGGACAATATTGACCCTGCTTTTGGTGTCATGCAAATGGCCAAGGCAATGTCGATGTATTCCTTTTGACTGATCAAATGGTTTTTTCATGAGATAAAAACTTTGAGCCTCAACCTCAGATCCCTCTCCGCCAAAGTGGACATTATTCAGGAAAGACTGGGTGCTGGGTTTGATGGCACAACCAAAGATGGGGAGAGCAGGGATGAGGTGGGCTTGATGCAGGATAAGATTGATAGGATGGAGACCACTCTCAAGACTTGATCATGATGGATACCAAATAGTTTATGGGGACTATGATTGACTGCATTAGTAACATCAAGAATGAGTTAAATGTTGGTTCCCCTATTAAAATTGATGATACCAATGACGATGAGGATCTGTATGGCCCTGGAAAATGCACTAGATTGTAAAAGAAGAAGAAGATAATAGAGAGGACTCTAGAGCTTTCAGACCTCAATGCGGCCATTACCAAAATGTCCAAGGCTAAAAAAGATATGGAGGCAACTCTACTGGAGTATGCCTAGTTTCTTTATTTTTTGTTTTTTTCTTTCTCTATGTCTATGTCGCTAGGTTTTGTTTTTTGTTTACTAGTTGTAGGATGGTTTTTTGTGGTTGGGTCGGGTCTACTGGTGGGCTAGTTTTTTGAGAGCTATTTTGTTTGGGTGGTTTTAATGACTTATCTTTTGTATATGTGTTGTAAGGGGTTTCGGGTCCCTAGTTAAAACCTATTTTTACCAGTATTCAAAAATATCCATTTACAAAATGAAGATTAATCCAAGAATTTATTCAAACAAGAAAGATAAAACCAAATCAATCTACATTGTCAATAAGTTAATCATATTTAATGCCCACAAAATAGAGTCAATAAAACCCTTTAGAGTTGGAAAACCACTAGAAAGCTATGGGAGATATGACAATTTTGATTGATTCCCAACATAGAATAACCTATTAACTTATGTAAAATAAATCATTTACATAATGTATATTTATGGTATTAAAACCATTAAAAAAATCTATGATTTAATGCACTTATGCTAGAATATATATTATTTATATAAAATAATATGTATGCAACTAAGATACCAAAACATCATTGAAGATAATTTACTAAAATGAGTGGTCAATCTATCAAAATGTTTGACAATAAGAAATATAAACAAGGTAAAGAATTGTTGAACAAGATACATTGATGAAATTTGGTGTATTCATGGTCATTAGGAATATCATAATGACAATTTATTTACAAATCAAATGAACTAGGCACTTTTAATAAAGATGATAGGAAAGCTAAGTGGTAGATTTACAACTTTGCAAGCATCATACCTACTTGCACACAATTTGGAGCTTAAATAAGTCTATGGACACCCATCAAAGCATATTAAAAAGAGAATTTACGTTGGGTATTATATCTCTCATGATAATATTATCTTTACAAGCAATTTAGCTCAACAAAATAATTTTTTATAATTAGAAATGAATTAGTCAAATTTAAAAATATCTTTGAGATATTGGATTCTTTGATATAGGAGAAAAATAATATTATAACAAAAAATTAGTATAATCATCATTTAAGAACAAGGCTGTAGTGTAGTGAAGTTTGTGCCAACAATAAATTATTATTTAACAACAAGACTATAACTAAGTTCCTACGAAAATGTTGGCCAGATTGTGTAAATTATTTAACAAAAATATAAAGTTTACAATGCATGACAACATAGAATGCAATAAAATAGCCAAGTCAATAGATCTCAAAGATTCACAAATATGTCAAAGTCACAGGACTCTCCATGGTCCTTTGAAATAACAAGTTTGATTGGGAAGAATGTCGGTAGAGTTATTAGTGGGTGATGTAACTCCAACCTTGAATTTTCTAGGTAGAAAGTGAGTACCATAAATTTACTAAATTGTAAAAATTTGTTCAATGGGGAAGGTCAACATTAAGAGGGTTTCACATTGTCTCACCACCAAAGTAGCAATGTATAGAGTGTGCTGATTAAGCTCATTCTTATTATATGTGGCTATGAGCTATATTTAGGCTCAAAATAATAGAATCTTAACATAAATTCAAAATAGACATTCAACCAATGGATACAACTTATATTAATAGATAAGATTCAAACTTATGACTTGTCATTTCTCATGATTATTGTTGTCATTGAGTTTTGTGACAATGGTGTTCAATACAATTTAAAATTATATTTTATATAGTTTCCAAATTACTAATTTTGATGACAGGAATTTGGAAGAATATTCTAAATATACTTTGATCAAGATGTCATTCTTTTGATATTAATTTATTTATTTCTTAATACCAATAAAACTAAGATTCTCATCTATGAAAAACATAACATAAATTCAATGCAAAGGTGCAAGTTAAATGATGTATCAATGTTGCTATTTATTTATTTTGAGAGTTCTCAAAATAAGATATATAATGATTATGATAGAAATATAAAGTATTTGTAAATATGTCCCAAGATCACCAATAAATTATAATCTCATTCGAGACCAACAAACTTCATAAAACTAAAAGACCTTTATCTTTATTTAAATTAATTAATAAGAAGAGTTATAATCAAACTACAAAATATACCATATACACCTTCTTTGCTTGTGCACTCCTTTATAACTGCAACTTTTCAGTTAACTTTATCTCTGAACACAACTTTGTTTAATTTTTCATCAAATACTTTCTAAAGTATACACTATTTGAACCTAAGGGAAGGGGATAGAATTGAATGGAATACTCTAATCAACGTTTTCATGAAAAATCAAAAAGTTGTGTTCAAGGATTACTAATGTGGAAGAAGAATCCTATTCCAATTGAACATTTTAAAAAAAAATGTCTTGCATTTTTAAAAAATTTTACATTTATATTCTTATGAAGATTAATAGTTTTAAATAGGAAAAATATCTTCAATCTGATTTGTGGAAATTATCTTTTCCATCAATAATAAATCACACAGCCCTTTACATTACTTATTGTGCAAATAACTATGAAGCAACTGAAGAAAATGAGGCTCAGCAAGCGAGAGGAGGATCGAAACTAAGGTTGTGGCAAGTGCAAGCTCTGAGATTTTTAGGTTTAGAATTTTCCAGTTTCAAATAACATGGTATATATTTTTCCACAAATACTACATCAACATGCTTATACTTGTCTTTCTCTTTCTTTCCGCATGACTTCTCCCAATCTCTGCTCCTCAAATTCTCCAAAACACATCTAACGAAAAGCCTTGCTTTGCTGCACATTATCATAAGAGAGTCTAAGGTTTCTCTGGGCCTCCTGCAATAAAGCTCAGGCAAAGCAAGAACTGATCCACTTTTTATTTCTGCCAACCAGTCATTATGCCTTTTGATTAGGTCTGAAGTTTCTTGCATTTGAATGAATGCATCTTTCACTGTCTCTAATCGCCTGCTTCGCTTTATATGTTCAGGAATGGGAGAAGATTCATGATCAATGTTTGTCACCCTTAAATTTTCATAGTTTTCAGCATTCATAGGCTGGTTTGAATCTTGTTGGGTGAGATTATCATTATTATTATGATTATTGCCTTGAATATAGTCATCATATTCATCATTTAAGCGGTGGAGGAGGATGTCTAAGTTGGATGTATTGAAGTTATGGTGGGTATGGAAATACCAACAATAGAAGAAATTATATTCGCTCATGAAAATTGTGGCGAAAGGGCTAGGTGTATTTGCGAATCCCTGATCATCATCTTTATCCTGTTTTTCACTGTACTTCTCATTTGGGTTCATTTCTTTCTTCTTATGTTTTTCTCCAACTATTTGGAGATAGCAGAAATGCTTGTTGTCTAATGGCAGGCAGAATTTGATCTGTTTATACTTTGTTTAAAGGCGTGTCTCCTCTAAAATAGATCGTTTGAAAAAAGAAATGAGAATAATTATTAGTTTACAATTTAACATGCTAATGCACATTAGGTCAAATTAAAGCAAAGAGGGTATGTTGCCTAGAAAATAAGCAAATTAAGTGTGTTTAAAAGAGATCGTAGGAGAACAGACAATAATTCACGCAGTAGTTAGAAGATTAGTGTTAAGTATTAGCTGCCGTCCATGGTTGAAGGCACTGTACCTTTTGTAGAAATAGGAAAGTTGGCACAATTTGAGAAGAGGAATTCACATAGGCACAAATGCAAAATTAAACATAGCTCTATAGAAAAATCAATGTATAAGTCTAGAGAAAAATCAGTGTATGGATTTATGGGCTTTGAAGGAACATTAGAAACTTATATTTGCAAAGTCAATTTCATAAAATGAATGATGTAAGAGCATGTGATCCCATTGCAGGGACACAATTTGCAAATGGCCAAAGAAAAAGTAAAATTTAATGGCTTTTTCCACACATAAATGAATTTAGTATATATTTTTAGGGCATACGAGTAAGGATCCATAATATGCATTTTGTAATATGCATAATAGTAAATTGTAAACAGGTTAGGGAAGTTTACAAGAGCGTTAAGGTCTAGAATGTAGTCTACTGAATATTTTAAGTTGTAATGAGAATATAGAAGCTCATACAAGTAGGCCAATTGTACGATGAAAAATTATGAGATGGGGTGTTGGAGGTACATTGCAATATAAAATATATAAATTTAAAAGTATATTATGATCAATTTATTAAATTTTATGTATAGATAAGGTTGAATAATAAGATTATATTTTTAAATATCATCAAAGAGGCATACTTAGAAAATTAAACAAAGGAATTACAAACATTAAAATTTAATATTAAGACATAATAAAATTGCCTTTTAAAAATAAAAGATACAAGAATAATAATTATATTTTCAATGAGGCCCATTAATATAGGGTCTTAATTGATGATGGGACATATAGATAGAAAATTCAACAATGAAGGAATTAAACTAATGAGTATAGGTGAGAGACCAATATTATTCAAAGTTGGAGATATGTTTCTCTTGCATGACTAATAAGAATTCATAGTATCTTTAATGACAACTCAAAAGTAAGAAAAGAAAGAAAGGAGAAGCTGTATGAAAAAATAGAAAGGATGCCTAGAAACACATGTACAAGATACAACATGAGGGCTAAAGGAAACACGTAATTTTGAGTTCTTTCATGTCTCCCTTAATTCAACCCTCTCACTAGATCCCTTAATATGATGTTTTTAAAATAGAAAGTAGGTTTTACAGGGACCTGAAACCCGAACAAAAAAGAGAATAAAGAAGTAGCAACCAAGAATAACTAAAAAAAGAAAACAAAGCTAAAACGGTTGCTGACACATAACAAATGACAATAGACATCTAACAACCAAAAGACACAAAACCTGAAAACAACAACAACAAAAAAAAAACAAAAAAACCTAAGAACTACAACCAAACCTAAACCATATTTTTTTATTAGATCTTCAGCCTTCAAGTTCTAGTTGGTCCATGGTGTTGGCTACCTTCTTTAGCTCCTAAATATCTTGGTTAGAAAACTTCTCATATTCCTAGTGCTAGCTTGAGTCCTTTTCCTAATCTTCACATCTGGGGAATCCTTGTCATTAGCAACTTTAGCAAGAGTCTTCTCATTAATTAAACTTTCCATCTTAGCAATCAGGATGTGCAAGTTTTCAATAGAGGCCTTCATATATTTTATAGCTTTGATCCATTATATGCTTCAAGATTTCTTCCATGCTACTAGTTTTATTTTCCAGTATGTTGATCCTATCCTCAAATTTCTTGAGCTTGGCAGTACTAATCTTAACCATGTCTTTATTTTCATTGATACCAAGGAATCTACAAAATCATTTCTTGTCGTATTTACTTTAATAAGATCAATCTTACTTTCCAAAGCCCTCTATTTTATTTTTAATTCCTTTATTTCATGAAAAAGACCATTTAGTAATTTTATAAAAATCTGCAATCCCTTCTTTGGCTATTTGTAAAATATTAATGTTAATGTCCTTGGTGTGGTCATCAAGGGCATTCAGAGTAGGAATCAGATAAGAATCAATAGTAAACCTAATAGTCTCCTTCTGAGAAAATACGCTGGGACCCGTTATAAATCTCTATTTGGGTATTAATGGCTAGAAAGGGATGACATAATCAAGAGTAGGGTCACCTTTATCAATAAAAGGGTTGACATCAATAATGCCCATTTGGGGTCTATCTGTGCAGTCCTTATTGACTCAACAGTCTGATATTTATTATATATGGTTATATGTATTTATGTTTGTAGTTGATAGTTGCAGCTCTTTATTATTGTAGTTTTATTATTGGTGAATATGGTTGAATCCCATAATTTCACCTCCCTTTTGTTTTTCTATTTAATAGATGCCCAACCTCTCTTTTATTAAGGCAATTTGGGGCTTTTGCATATTTCTTATTTTATGATCAGCAGATCATTGATTCAATTGCCTTCATCTGGTATCAGAGCTAGTTTGAAAAATATTTGCACAAAAGAGAAAAACAAGAGGAAAGAAAGGAGTTTGCAGAAATTTGCTTCAAGCCAGTCTGAAGAATTGTGCAAAGTTTAGATTGAAAAATCTAGCTGTCAAAAGAGGAATCTGCAGGGTTTCATTGTTTTGCAGATCAAGTTTTGAAGGAGGCTGCATGTGGTTTCAGCGTGAAATCTCACGTGTGGTTTTAGGCTGCCTGTGGTTTCAGTGTGCTGAAGGTGCCACTAAAGGGTGGCTGTTATGAATCTTTGCAGCAACGTTCGGGATTTTTTCTAGCAAACTCTTCCCATGGTGTCTTAGGAAAGTTAAATATTTTTTTATATGTTTAACATTTGATCTTTATGCTTGGAAATTTTTATGTTTTAAAAACATTATTAAAGCTTTGATTGCTTAAAGGTTACTTTTAGGAAGAGATTATATAAAGAACTTTTTAAAATAAAGTATAGTCATATTTTTTTAAAAAAGTTATCTTTATATTATAAGAGTTGATTGTGCATGCAATAATAGATTGGGGAATTGGAACTTTTAGTAGAATTATCAAAGTTTTGTTGTAAGAGATATATCAATCTTTTGTAACTAAGTGCATTTTCGGTTGAAACCGACACTTATTTCTCTAAAATTTATAATAAAAAATATCTTTTTGTGTGTGGGTCCCATTTGAAGGGACAAGGAGAGTATTCATTTGTAGATCTCTCCTAGATTTGGTGTTGAGCAACTTGGGTCATTGTGCATATATTTATGGAAAATATGGCAGGCAATGTAATGTCTAATGTGTTGATTCCCATCTTTGAAGGAGATAATTTTTCATATTGGTGCACTAGAATGCAAACTCTACTCAAATCTAAGGATTTGTGGGATATTGTTCAAAATGGTTATTTTGAGATAGCAGATGTAAATGCATTAATTGACCAACTAAAAAGGGAATACACAACAAATGTAAAGAAAGATAACGAAGCTTTATTCTTAATTCAGGGTGCAGTCACTCAAGCTATTTTTCCTAGGATAAGCGGTGCTCTTCATTCTAAGCAAGCATGGAAAATATTAGGTAATGCATATCAAAGTGCACAAACTGCTAAATTGCAAACAATGAGAAAGAACTTTGAAAATGTAAAGATGACAAGTAATGAATTTGTCAATGAATTTTTGACAAAGGTAGAAGGCCTAGTGAGTCACATGAAAATACTAGGGGAAGATGTAGATGACAAGCATGTCATTGAAAAGATTTTAAGAAGCTTGATTCCAAAATTTGAAAGTGTGGTCTCTACAATTGAGATATCTAAGGATCTCTCAAGCATGCAAATTGATGAATTAAGTGGAATTTTGTTAACTGCTGAAGAAAGAATGAAAAGTAATGAAGAAAGCTAAGAGCAAGCATTTTCCTCTAAAGCCAATATAAGAGGAAAAAGAAACACATTCTTTAAGAGTCATAATAAACATGATGATAATAATAAGAATGAATACAAAGGTGAATCTAGCAATTCCAGAGGAAGAAGTAGCAACTTCAGAGGAGCTGGAAGAGGAAGAGGTAGAAGTAATGGGGGAGATAATAGTAAAAGGAATGTCCAATGCTTTCATTGCAATAAGTTTGGACATTATGCTTCAGAATGTTGGAGTAAACAAGGTGAAACAGAAAAAAGAGGTGCTCATAGCACTATTGAAGATAAACAAAATTTGTTCATTTCTTGCTTCAATACAAATGTCAGTGAAAATAATGTGTGGTATATAGACTCTGGATGTTCTTCACATATGACATCTAACGAGAATCTATTTGTCAACTTGGATCAAAAGCATCAAAGTACTGTAGCACTAGGAGATAATAATTCACATGGAAGCAACGGTAAGGGTACCATTGCAATTACAATAGAATATGGTGAAGTGAAGCATATCAATGAAACATTATTGGTTCTAGCACTCAAAAAGAATTTGTTGTCTATTGGAAAAATGTTAGAGCAAAATTATCAAGTAACTTTTGATAAAAATGAGTGCATAATAAGAGATAAATTAAAAATGAATGCAATTTTTGCACGAGCACAAATGATAGGGGATAGGATGTTTCCTCCTCATTTTACTCATGGGAACTAAGCACTAAGGTCTAGTGAAATGAGTGAAAGTAAGATTTGGCACAAGAGATATGGTCACCTCAGTTTTAATGGGTTAATTTTACTCAAAAGATTAAAAATGGTTGAAGGTCTACCATTAGTTGAAGACATAAAAGAGGTGTGTGAAAAGTGCATTGTTGGCAAACAACATAGGATACAATTTCCTATTGGTAAATCTAGTAGAGCTAAACAAAATCTTGATATAATCCATACAGATTTGTGTGGTCCTATGGAAACACCTTCTTTGAACAAATCCAAGTATTTTCTAACCTTCATTGATGATTACTCAAGAAAAACATGGGTATATTGTTTGGTTTCAAAATCAGATGTATTTGAAAAGTTTGTAGAGTTCAAAAACTTGGTTGAAAAACAAAGTGGTAAGTATATCAAAGTGATAAGGTTAGACAATGGAGGTGAGTACAAGTCAAATTAGTTTATTGATTTTTGCAAAAATCATGGAATCAAAAGAGAGTTCACTACTTCCTATACTCCACAACAAAATGGAGTTTCTGAAAGGAAGAATGGGACAATTGTTGAAATGGCAAGAAGTATGTTGAAAGAGAAAAATTTGGATAAAATTTTTTGGGCAGAAGTAGTATACACAACAGTGTATCTTCTCAATAGAAGTCCTACAAAAGTGTTTAAAGAGATGACTCCTAAACAAGCATGGTTTGGGGTAAAGCCAAGTGTTGATCACTTGAGAGTATTTTGGTGTGTTGCTTATGCACACATACCAAAATAAAAAAGGTCTAAGTTAGATGATAAAGGCCTTAAATGCATTTTTGTTGGTTATGGAACTAAAAATAAAGCATATAGGTTGTATGATCTAGTAGCAAAAAAGCTTGTGATAAGAAGAGATGTGGTATTCAATGAACTAGTAGAATATACCAAAGAAAATGAAACAAAAGGAAAAGAGATAGTAATTGATGATATTGAAGAGGATGAAGAAGATGTACCTGAATCATCTAGTGCAGGAGCAAGAAAATATCAAAAATATCAAAGAAGGATAGAAAAGAATCATCCATCAACTCTTATGTTGGATTCAAATTTTGAAAAGATGACAACAAGGTCACAAGCAAAAGTTAATTTTGCTTTGATGACTCAAATCATGGAAAATAATGAGCCACAAACATTTGAACAAGCTCAAGAAAAAGAAGAGTGGATTGAAGCAATGAATAGTGAAATAGACACAATTGAAAGGAATGACACATGGGATTTGGTTCAATTACCTCCTGGTAAGGAAGTTATTGGTACAAGATGGGTGTACAAAACAAAGTATAAATCTGATGGAAGCATTGATAAGCATAAAGCTAGATTGGTAGCCAAAGGGTACACTCAATAGGAAGGTATTGATTATACTGAGACATTTGCACTTGTAGCACAAATGGATACTATCAAATTAGTTTTGGCATTGGTAGCTTAGCAGAGTTGGATAGTTTATCAAATGGATGTTAAGAGTGATTTCTTGAATGGATATATTAATGAGGAAGTGTATGTTTCATAACCTAAAGGTTTTGAAATACCTTCTAAAGAACATTATGTTTGCAAATTAAAGAAGGCCTTGTATGGTCTCAAACAGGCACCAAGAGCATGGTATTCAAGGATAGACTCTTACCTACAGCAGAAAGGTTTTTCACAGAGTCAATCAGATCCAAATCTCTATATCAGAAGCTCAGCTAAGGATATATTTATCTTAGTTCTCTATGTTGATGATCTTATCTACACAGGGAATAATCCAACTTTATTTGCAAAGTTTAGAGAAACCATGATTACTGAGTTTGAAATGACAGATTTGGGACAAATGCACTACTTTCTTGGTATAGAAGTATGGAAAAATAAAGATGAAATATTTATGTCTCAAAAAAAATATGCCTCAGATATCCTACAAAAATTTTAGATGCAGAGTTGCAAACCAGTTGCAACACCTATTGAAGTTGGACTTAAATTGTCTACTTCAGATGTGTCAAATCTAGTGAATCCTACTCTATATAGACAACTGATTGGAAGCTTGATCTACTTAACTACTACTCGTCCAGATATCACATTTGAAGTGAGTTTGGTCTCTAGGTTCATGTCAGAGCCTAAGGAAACACATTGGAATGCAGCTAAAAGGATTCTCAGATATGTTAAAGGGACGTTGAGCTATGGTCTCAAATTTCAGCATTCAGAGGATAGCAGATTGGTTGGCTATACAGATTCAAATTGGGCAGGTTCTACTAATGATCAGAAGTCTACTTCTGGTTATGCTTTTAACCTTGGTTCTGTATTATTCTCTTGGAAGTCCAAGAAGAAACCTACAGTATCACTTTCTACAATAGAGGCAAAATACAAAGCTGCAACATTTGTAGCTTGTCAAATTGTATGGTTGAGAAGACTACTAGAAGACTTACACCAAATTCAGAATGAGCCTACCTTGTTGTATTGTGACAACAAGAGTGCTATACAAATAAAAAAGAATCCAGTATTTCATAGTAGAACCAAACATATTGAGATACAACATCACTATATCAGGGAATTGGTTCAACAAGGTTTGATTGACATTGTGTACTGTAGTACATAAGATTAGATTGTAGATATCTTCAAAAAGGCTCTAGCTCATGAAAGGTTCCAGAAGCTCAGGGATCTACTTCATGTTCATCCAAATGGTCATTATGGGGGAGAATGACAACAATAATGCCCATTTGGGGCCTACCTGTGCAGTCCTTATTGACTCCACAGTCTGATATTTATTATATATGGTTGTATGTATTTATGTTTGTAGTTGATAGTTGCAGCTCTTTATTATTGTAGTTGTATTATTAGTGAATATGGTTAAAACTCATAATTTCACCTCCCTTTTATTTTTCTATTTAATAGATTCCTAGCCTCTCTTTTATTAAGGCAATTTGGGGCTTTTGCATATTTCTTATTTTATGATCAATAGATCATTGATTCAATTGCCTTCAAGGGTTGGCATTATTCTCTAGATTTTGGGGTGGCTGGGGAGGAGAAGGGATGGCATTAATATCTACCTCTAGGCTAGGGATTTTATTCCTAGGAGGAGAGAGTTATTAGGGGAGGGCCTACCACTCACTTCAAAATCAATATCCATACCATCACCACCAGTCTCATTATCATTATCAGAATCTTCCAAATCCAGCTTATTTTTAACCTTTTTTCCTTTTTATTAATAAACATCAACCTCTTCTTTTTAGTATGTGATGATGGGCTAGATTTCCCTTTCCTCTTAGTAGAGGTGTTGGGAGATAAGTCGGTATCAGATTCCTCCCAAAGTTAGTGTAAGTATAATCATCTTTGTTAGAGTCATCACCAGACTCAGAGACCTCTTAAGTGTTTATGTGAACAAGAATACTCTGTTCCACAAAATTAGCTTTAAAATGCTCAAATAATAATACCATTAATCCTTCACAAAGGGCAGGATTAGTAGCCTCCTTATCTCCTATGCTCCTAATACTAGTATTCATAGAATAAAAGAGGTAATCAGGAATATATACCTTCTTGTTGTATAAAAAATGGTTCAAGAGGACAAAATGGTATCCATACACCTTTGTGAATATCCCATCCAAGGTAATTTATTGCATAATAGCCTTTAAAACCCTTCCCCAAATTCTCTTCAGTGCCTTTGAAGAATAGTAGGACTTGTCAATTTTTACCAATTTATCTCTTTCCTCCCGCTCTTTAGGAAAAGTCTTAATTGCTTGTTTCATGAGCCTTCTATCTCTGTAGAATTTATTTCCCTAAAAAAAAATACTAGTGACTTCAATAATCAGGGCTTCATCTACTTTCACCTTCCTACTTACAATAACAAGATTTCCTTCATTCTGCTCATTTTTTAAGAACTTAGTAAAAGTAGGGTTATTCCTATGAAGGCACTTCATGAAAGTAGTAATCGCTCCCTCTAAAATATCCTAGACTCTAGCCTTATTCTTCCACTCCTCACAGGAAAGGGGATCCTTTCTTTTCATATTCCTACACATAGTATCAAAGTGACTATGATGAAGACTAGGGAAAACAATAAAAGACCAGCGAGAATCATCGTTGTTACAGTTGATAAGAAAGGAAAACAAAACCTTTAACCCAAGAAATTCCCATAAAGCATGCAGAATCAAATCACAATGAATGGCTCTTCTATCGAAAGGACCGCAACCATTATTCTCCATTATTATTCTCCTCATGTGATTTTGCATTGTTATCATCTAAGGTTGCCTTGTATTTTCCATTAATGCGGTCATGATTGAGATAATTTATCACCTCCACTGAAAGATCCACCTCATCCCACCACACCATCCTTTGCTTTTCCTTAATTGCCACATTGGAAAGTTGATCACCCAACGTATTAATTCCCCAATAACCGTGAGTAATAACATAGTTTTCAAATGATTTTATGATTTTTATGGCCTAATCAAATGATATTTTAAATAGTCCAAGAGGGTTCATTTAGACTCCTTAATATTGTGTTAGTCTATGCTAGATTACCTAATAATGTTGTTCATTTTAGGATACCACTTACCTTGAAGACATTGATAATGTAATTGGTCATTTTATAAGGATTTATTAAGTTTCTTCAAGTGTTGACCACACATTTTGTGCCTTTCTTTTTGTTGACATTTATATTTCTAATACTCTTTTGGGGAATATTTTAGTTAAGATAAATGAAAATTATTTGACATAATATCTCAATTATGAGGGTCTTGCATTCTAACATAGATGATGCTTCACCATTTTTTTATTTCCCCTACTTTCACTACAAGATGGTGGGTTTAGATACTTGCTAGAAAATGACCTTCCTAACCACTTGATTGTTGACAATTTATCATACTTTAAATATGTTGGGTTTATTTTAACTTACCGAAATATAGATGGAACCATTGCAACTCATGTTTTTATGGAGGATCTCTTTATTATTAAGCCAAAAACTATCAATGAGTGTGATAGAAAACTCATGTTCCTCTTTGCAATTAAATTTTATTAAATATCTAGCTTGTTCAATTAGACATGTGCTCTCCAAGTGAGATAGATTGAGTTGAGGTTATGGTAGAAGAGAAAGGAGAGTGCAATATTATATTTTAGATAAATAGTTGGATAAGTGCACCAAGATGGTGTGCTTGAAGGGAGTATAAGTGGCCACATTTTTTTTTCTAAAATTAGGTAAACCTGAATTTGGAAGAGAAATTTGAGTCATGCAATCAAAATTAGAAGACATGCAAAGAAAAAGAATTGTAGTACTTTGAATATAATTTCCAAACTAGTATTTTTTTTTAAAAAATGGATAAGATTAAGAGGGTCAAATCAATTGTGCATGAAAAATTGTTCCTAATTTTTATGAGAAAATATAACATAGTGTTTGTCGTGCACATTAAAAAAGATATAGTTAAATTTAGTATTTCAAAAAATCCTTTAGTAGAAAGATAAATAAGAGAGAGCAAGAAGTTATGTATTATTTTTGTAATATTTTGTTTATTATTTTTTTATGTAGTTTTTTGAAGTGGTCACATCTTGAAAATAATAATTAATATTAAAAAATGTTTTTTATTTTTTCTAAAGTGTATAGAATCAGGTGTATAATAATATATGATTTATTTTCAATTTGGTGAATTAGATCAAAATTTATTAAGAAAATGGTATACATATATCTTTGAAAACTATGGAGACACTAGTAAAAAGATTAAGCTTTAATATGTTAATGTTGTCCAAAAATTAAAAAAATTATATGGTTAGAAATTCTAGAAGATGTATGAAATTATGGTGGTAAATTTTGCAAATACCCAATTGATGATGGGTAAACCTGATGAGGAGGAAGTTGAGAAACCATTTTGGAAGAACAAAATACATGAAAAAGAAGGTAAATTGAGGGAAATGAAACTATCAAGCCTTAGGGTCATTATCCATGCCAACTACCTAAGCATAATGAAACTGAGTTTTCAAATGTTTGAAACCTAATTAGGTTTTTAGAATTTTTGCATATATGTTTTTAATTATCAAAAACTCAATTGGGTTTTAAGACACCAAAAATCCAATCAGATTTTTAAGAATTAAAAATATATGTGGATATCTATATGTAAACTTAATATGCACTAAATATATAAATCTAGTTACATAAACAATATGTCTATATGTGTGTATATACTTACACATACATACATACATACATGTACACACACACACACACACACACACATATCTATGTGTGTGTGTGTGTGTACATATGCACACATATGTTGATCTCCAAGTCATGTTTCCTATTAGTGTCAAATACTTAGTCATTATCAAGGAAGAGTTTGTTGGTCATCACTGCGACCAAGCCATCCCACTAAGGTCGAGTAATGTATTTGACTTGTGTAAATATCATGAACCGAGCAGTATTTACTGTTGAGAAAGTTAGTGGTTGTTGAGCACCCCAGTAGTTAACAAGTAGTATAAATGCCAATATGGATAGATCAGTGAGTGCCAAGTGACAGTATATGGATAACAGTTTTGACCGAGAAGCATAGAGTTCATATGCTGAGTAAGCGAATTTTAGTATATGTGTTTGGAATGGCACAAACACTTAGGAAAACCATTTTGGCCGACTTCTATACATAATTTAATAACCATTGAGACAATTAGGGAGTTGATTATGCGTTATGATTGTGATCGATCATTAATTCCTATGCAAGCGATGTAACCAATCAGAAAAGGGAATGTATAGCTTGCAGAAAAAGTGATGAATCTAGATCATTGATCTTGATCTAGAAGGTTCATCGGTTATCTATTTAAGGTGACATCAAAACCCTAAAATATAGATGATCTCACATGTATGCAGAATAAGTAGTGTTTTGGATGTTAGAAGCTAAGATCAGGTAGAGCAATTGAGCAGAGAAGTGAAGGATAGAACAAAGCTATATTAGATTTTGAGATTAGATAAAATTGTAAATAGGAGATCCTTTATCAATATTTGAAGTGCAAACTAAAGGATCAAGTACTGATACATTCTAGCAAGTGAATTGGGCTAAATCTCTTAATAGAGTGGTCCTAACAGACCATTTTAAATCTCCAAATAGAGTTCTTACTTTGTTGTAAGTTTAAATCCTTTAATCAAGGTAGATTGCATAAGTCTATAATCTCTTAGGAGGGAAGACCCCTCACAGGGTAGATCACTAAAAGTGATATTTTTTTTTATCCCTAATATGAACACTTTATTGTTGCAGTAGTGAAGATTTGTGGGTGTCATCCCCACCCTAGTTTTTCCTTTAAGGGTTTCAGGGTTACCAAATCTTTTTGTTATTGTGTTGATCATTTCCTTTCATGTTCATGGATATGATTAGCAGTTAGTTCTATTACAGCATTGAAGTTTTTGATTGCAGGTAAAAATAGGTTTTATGGGGACCTAAAACTCCTTACAAGTCCTACAAAAGAGGAATAATAATTAAGTCCACTAAAATGAAATAGGACTGGAAACTAGTCCGCAAGACCCAGAAATAGCACAAAAAACCAAAAATTAGAAATTAGAAACAACACACAGTAGAAAATAACCCTTACAACTAAAAAATTATAGGAGTAGGAGAACAAGAGGACATAGGAAAACTCTAGACAAGTTCCCTCCACCTCTTTCTTTTCCTAAGATACTTTCTTGATGGCCGCGTTGAAATCTGAAAGCTCCAGGATCCTATCATGGATCTTCTTCCTTTTTGTAGACCGAGTGCATTTTCTAGGAACAACATCATCCATGTCCACTTTACCATCTTCGAGCTTCATGGTAGGAGACCCAACATCCAGGTCCGCCTTGATAGTCATGAAGCACTCCATCATAGACCCCATGAAAAGGTTATTATCTAGCATGTGCTTCTTCAGAGTGTTCTCCAGGTTTTCCATTTTGTCCCACATTTCCTTCATGTTTTTCTCACCCTCATTGACCTTTTGGACATCAATCCCTTTCGACCCAATAGCTAGAATTTAATGATTATGTGATTCATGATATACATATTGAATTTGTTTCAAAAGAGTAGAAGTTTTATAGATCCTGATTCAACCCCTCCTCTCAATATCTTTCTTTCCCAATAAGACTTCCAACAATTGGTATCAGAGATATGTTCTCTTAGAAGTCTAACCACTTGAGAGTTAAGATCTTGGAGATGGAGGCTTATAAGTTGGGAAAGATCATAGAGAATCAGAAGATTAACATCCAGCTTGCATTGCACCATCTTGAGATAGAAAGAGAGGAATTGAAGAAATCCATAAAGAGAAGGAAAGAATTGGCAATACAACTGAATGACACTGATCAATATCAAGAAGAAGACATTGAAGGTCTATTTGATAATGGAAATTCTAGAGAAAGTGATGCAGAAATAGAAGATCTATTGGAGAGAAACAACATACTGAATGAAGAAGTTAGAAGTTTAAAGAGAGAACAAAACATTCAATCAGAAAGATTATGTGAAGTGATTGGACAAAAAAAGAAATATGTGGAAGACAAGATAATGGCAGAAGAAGATAAGAGACAAATAGCTATTAGATTTTATGAAATGGCATGTGATGCATAGAAGATCACAAATAATTAGTTGGACATGTTAAATCAACTGTTACTTGTAAATCAAGAGTTAAACAAGAAAGAGTTGGAAATTATAATCTAAGATCAGATAATAATCAACTGAAAAATGAGTTAAGATCTAAAAGGGAACTCATTGAGAGGATGAACAAACCTAATGAAGCTGTGAGATATTTTGAGAAACTGATGAGATCACCAAGAAGAGCTAATGACTCCTCTAGACTAGGCCATACCGAGCATCTATCATCCACTGAAGAAGGAGAATTGTCAAAGAGTGGAGAAAAAAGGAATGCAAAGCCAAAGAACAACAAACCTACATATCATCAATGTGGGAAACTAGGACAGATCAAACATTTGTAGAAGAAAGAATGGTAAGTCCAATCCTAAGCCTAAATTCAATGGTTATTTCTTTAACTATAAAAAGATTGGACATCAGGTACATGAATTTATGTCAAAGGCTAGAAATACACCTACTGCACCTAGATTTCAATGATATTGTTACAATTGTCAAAAGTATGGTCATAGAGAACAAGACTACAAATCCAATGCAAAATTTAAGTGGGCATCCAAGAAACAAGGCAATGCACCTAGGAAAGGTAACACATTTAATTGGGATTACAATACATGGTACAGTTATCATTGCTGTGGTGAATATGGTCACATTACAAAAAATTGTATAAGAAAACATTTTAGAGGTAAATCCAAGAGTTGGATGAATGGAAGTTTTGTTTGTTATAGTTGTCACAAGATTGGTCACTTAAGAAGAGACTGCAAGAGTAGAGCACCAACACCTAATAATGAACAAAGAAAAGGTGAAGAGACTATTGGTTAGATAAAGAACCCGATGAATCAAACATGGAGAAAGAAAGAAGAAGCAAGCAGTAGTGGAACTAGTGAAGCTAAGATCACCCAATCCAATGGATCAGGTGATCACACTACTTCTAACTAAGAAAAGAAGGTATGTAAGGATTTGTATTTTAAATGCTGTATTTTACACTAGTTCTTAACATTAGATGTGTTAAAGTCCATATATGCATAATTCAAGATGCATTAGAATAGATTTGTGATATGAACTGAGAAAAGAGCCAATATGCACAATTGGTGTCCAACATCAGTATTAATGTCTATGGTGACCATGTCTCTCAGTATGCACTGAGCTCCCATAATGACCGAGTTGATGTATTGACCAAGTTACATGTGGAAGTGTCAGTAATGAACAAGTCATGGTTTTGACTAAGTGATGGAATGAGGAAATGAGTTAACCGAGAAATTATGCAAGGACTGAGACAACTATATTACACTAACTAGTGTATAGAGCATTTATTGAAAACCTAATTGGATCGTTTGAATCTATATAATAAATTTCACCATTCATTTTCATTTCACTAAGTGATTAGAGATTTTTTCAAAGAGATTCAAAGGAAATTGAAAGTGTGATTTGTGTGCAGTATGTGAAGATTCAACTACATGCCATCGAAAAATATTGTGAAGTGTTGATAAGACCCGTTATTACTGAGTTACTTAGAATTCATATTTCAAACCCTAACTTAAAGAAATGGTGTCAAGTTCATCTATTGGAGTGAAGAAGCAAGGAAAGGAGTTAAAGAATGTTCAATTGGTTAGGAGTGATGCATGTCTATCGTAAAATTTACTAGTACCTGAGAGTGCAGTGAAGGGAGATCTCTCGGGTGTCTTGTCATCAATCCCACCAGAGGTTTTAATGATTCATGATGTTAGGTTGTGCTACATGTGCAAAATAAGTCAGATTAGAGATTATGAGATGAGGGAGGCATATAACAAATTGTACAAAAATAGAGTGGTGAAGGCTGAGCACCAACACATTGCCAACAAAGGTTTAGTTCATGCCCTAGACTTCCCTCACAAATTCAAAATTGAATGGATTAAAATAGTTTTGAGAAGATTTCATGACATGTACTTATGGTTGGAGAATGAGATGGTAAAAATCACCAAGGAGATCATTCACCAAGTCACTGGTTACCTTATTCTCAATGAAAAGAAGACCATGATATGATGTCATATCAAGAAAGTGATTCAGGAAAACATAATGGTAGTGTGGAACAAACAAGGTATGATAATTTCCATAATCACAAATCCTGAGATTGACTTTGCAGTAAGGGTAATTGCACATAAGTTTTACCAGTCAAGCATGATGGACAATCTTCCTTGTATTGTAGTTGACCAGGCATGGAAAATAGTCAAGAAGGATCATACATATGATTTTGCAAAGATGTAATTGACTCAATTGGCAGATTACTTATCATCAATCAAGAAGGTGAATAACTCAATGTATAAGTTCAAATCCCTGATAGTCTACATATTTTTCTATGTTCAAAATATTTTTCCTACTATAGGAGATATTGTATGGAGTCAAGACCAACCAGTGACACAAAAAATAAGTGAGTTCATACAAAAATTAGGAGAAACATTTGATAGTGTAATGGAAATTTACTTTGTTGAATTCAAGAAGAAAATGAGGAAGAGGAGTAGAATCCATGTATCCCTAATTGATAAATATTATGATAATGTATGTAAATCCTCATTGATATTGATCACACAGATGTACAAGCTATTGTATGTACAAGTTGTTGTACTGAGGGTAGCATAGTTGAGACTATTTCCCTCTGAGGTAACTATAGATGAAACATCTACAACAATCATAACCATACTAGCAAAAGAAATTGATAATAATGCCAAGATATGTGGGAGGTATGAAGAAGCCAAATCTAGGATAAACATGGGCTTGAAATCTACAACCTTAGAGAGAAAAAGAAAGAAGCTAGTGAAGAAACTTCAGAAAATGTTAGGTGAAGGAGAAGAGGAGAATGCACCACTTCAGATCACACAAGGTCATGGTGAGGACCAATGCAGTGATTCATAAGAAAGTGAAGATGAAGAAGTGGATACAATAAAGAAGGGTAAGGAAATAATGGTTGTCGAGCCCACTATGAAGAAGATCTTAAAGAATAAGCCTACTGCTCCTACAACAACAAGACCAAGAACAAGGGAATCCACAACTACAACAACAATAGAGCCACAAAAGAAAACTTTAGTAAAGAAAGATGAAGAGGAGAGATTTGGGAAAAGAAAGTAAGTACAAACTAAGGTTGAGCCGAGCCACCCTAAGAAGAAGACAAGAATAAAATTGGTGTTGCTAAAAGATAATGAAGATGAGGAGATGACTGACATGGATGGTTTCATTAAATTCAAGGTGGATGTGCATAAACATCCAACCAATATGGATGAATTTGCAAAAATATCAAAAGTACCACAGGTTTGCTAGGATTCAAATTCATTAAATTTGAAAAGTTTAGTAAAAATGATAAAGTAAAGATCGAAGATGCAATGATAGAAATGATGTGAACATTCAAGATGACACCATTAGAGATTGGGAATCTTATCCTTGATGAACTGCTCAATAAGATTGGTGAGAGATGGTAGTATGCCATTATGACTAAAAGACAGATAAGGCACATTAGCCCAACTAATGCTCGAATTGACACAAAAACAAGGAATAAAATTCATGGAACAGTATAGGCACATATTTTTCCCTAAATTCAGAGCATATTCTATATTGAAGAAGAATGTTGAAGAGGTTGTTCAATAGAGTACATTAATCTGGAAGACTATTTTTGGGCTGATAGATGACAAGAGTGCAAACAAAGATTAAGGCACATCTGAACAAGTAGAGCTTGATAATACAAAAGACATTTATGAGCCAAATAATCTTGAGGAAATAAGGAAGAAGGTAGAGGAGAGTGAAGAAAAGGATGTGATCACCATTGAAGATGTACCTAAGGATACACTACTGAATGTCAATGACATAACCGAGGAATAAATCAAGAATCAAATTCTTATAGAGGCAGCCTCAGATACACCTTTACCATGCACCAATCTAGTTTTGATCCAAGTTCATGATTATCCAAAGGTTGAGGGTGCACCAACTACGGATTCAACACTTGATAGCTCAACCACAGTCACAGTTGAGGAAAAGGATACACAACATATAAGTTTCAAGGAATAGGGTAAGCCAATAATCACCATTCCACATCCACCTATTGAGGCTAACCTTGAAATCAACTTAGAACAAGGAGATGACAACATGAAAGATCAAGAAGATAAGTCTACAAAAAATGTCTCAGGACCTCATGTTGAGGGAACAAAGGAGACTGTGCTTATAGGAATTGAGGAGAGTTAGGAGCCAAAGGAATAAGAAGCTGTACAAGCACTAGTATAGCTGCCAAGTAGTGTAGCACACCAAAGACCAAGAAGAAAAAGTTACACAAGAAGAAGGACAAGTCTCCTAGAACACAAGTGACACTAGATGAAGTTATAGTGATTACAAAATGGGACACTAATAACTTGACCTATGAGAAGATGCAAATTTTGCAGGATTTATTGAAAAGAAAGAGAAAATAAGAGGAATTGAGAAGAGAAAATCAATAGAAGTAGGTACTACATGAGATCAGGGATATCTTTGTTGATGCATTCGAGCTACAAGATATAAATGATAAAACACCTATTTTAGAGAAGTTGGTTCACATTGTTAAAAAGGTTAACAATGATGATATAGAATCCAATGAGAAATTGATGTTGTGGTCTAAAAGGAAGTTTGAGACCAAAGTTCTTGAGAAAGTTTCAATAGATATTGCAGTCAAATAGGTTGAACTTTTTGACCTTGTAAATAATTTAGAGGAAGTTGTACAAAATGTTCATTATTTGTACATATAAATTTGTGATGTAGTATTTATTACAAAGGAGAATCAAAAGCTTATTGAGAATCTTCAGTTAGATTTGAAGTCAACAAGACATTCATTAAGCATGGATGAAAGTTCTAGCTCTATTCATTTTACTAGGTTGACTCATGTCCAAGGAAGATTAGTCGAGCTAATGGCTAATGATGCTAAAATATAGCCAAATTAATCTCTATTCAGACAATGTTGATACCTCATTTGGAAGTCATGTAGAGAGAATTGGCGACTACAAAGGAATTAGTACAAAGAGATCCTCATCTCTCTATTGCAGAAAGTTTGGTTGATCTAGCTGCTCAGCTAGAAATAAAACTTCAAGTTTTGGAGTCTGTTAGATCCGGTTGGGATAATGCATTAGCAATGATTCTATAGCTTCACAAACAATTTCTAGACAAATACTATCTGGCCACAACACCCTAGTAACTAAAGTGACAAAAATAAGGGGGAAATAGATGGAGATAAAGGGGGAAATGTATGAAGGTAAAACCCCCTTTTAGGAAAAAGCGTAAAATCTTGGCGAATCATACATTATTTTAGGGGGGAATTTATTTTAATGTAGGCAAATTTTTTTTTCAAATCCACATTTTTTCATAGTTTGTATTGGCAATTTTTTCCTTGCTGAATGAAAATTTCATAAATTGCTGGTGAATTTTTCAGTCATGTGGGGAAATATATATTATATGAGGTAAATAATTTTCTTCTGAAGTAAAAAATTATAATATATGACGTGAATGATTTTGTTTTTGAAGGGAAAAATAATAGTTGTATTGGGGAATTTTATGTATCATTTGAAAATTTATTTATTTTATTGGCTAATCATTTGTTAATTAGGGGGAAAAAATATTTTATTGGCGATTTTCAAAAGATGGGACATAACACATACACGTAACCTAACCTAACATACCTAACATACATACATTTTTTTATAATGTTAAATGTATTATTTGAGACCATCTGATGAGTGAAGATCAATGGCTAAAGTTTCATTTTGGCCCCAATTTCTTGAAGGAAGCAAAGTTGTCAAGGAAGTCACCAGAATGTTGACACATATCAAATAAGGGTAACTTGTCTGCAGACTACAATGTACACATGTTGGTATCGATAATCACGGTCCTATTACTATAGTGCAACTTGTAATCTCTTAACTTGGTAAGAAATAAATGCCTTGTTAGTGATAAGAGATAGTCTTTAACTTGTCATGCACCACTTCCAAATTCATACAAATGATATAATTGATATCTGACTTTTTTCCATTTATGGGAAAGATTTACTGCCAGATATGAAAGATTAAGGACAAAATTTTAATTTCTCACACGTATGCATTTAGGGGAAAGATTTACATGAAATATTTAGAGGCATATTAAGGACAATGGATTTAATACCATTAAAGACATAACAATTTATTGCTAAGTAACGATCAAGGATTCAAGGGCTATTTATAGACGATCTAGCTTCTTTATTCCTCGATTCATCTTCTTTGCTAGATAAATTGTTTGTTTAGGTCATTAGTCTGCAGTTGCACTGTGCAAATAATTTGTTTTTAAGGTTTTTGAAGTTTTAGATGGAAACTCAAATTAGGCTTAGATGCACAATCTGAGGAGGCCCAAAAGGCCTTTCTGGGTTCCTTTTTAGATGAAACCTTAGAATCAATTCGCAAGGAGGGTGGGCCTTTCGTAATAGAGGCTATTAAAATGGTGTTGGGTAGAGAGTTTCTGCACAATGAAGATAGGCACTAGGTCAACACAGACATTATGTCCCATTTTTTGGCATCTCTTCTCGACCTTAGAGAAGAGAAGGTGGACATGTTAATGCTGTTGAGGAGGGTTTTTAAATAAGAATACCTAGGGGACAAAGTTGATGTTGTCGTGTTCATGGAAATAGGGGTGGGGGTCCCTTGGGCAAGTGAAATACCTAAGCTTCTCCTCCCAGGCCATAATGTAGCCATGCAACCTTTTCTTTTGGGCCTGAATGCTAGGTAGTATAAGCGCCATAGGAAATGGGCCCTGATTGCTAGGGATTTTCTCCAAAAGTGGTTTATGGTTGATGAAGAGTAGGCTTAGGTAGGGCAATATGGGTGACTCGATGAATTCTCGCAGTTAATCCTCTTTGTAGAATTCTACTTAGATGGAGCCGAAGGGCAAAATCAGTAGTGGACTACTAGTGGTTTTTTTTGATAAAAACATACCTCATTTTTGGGTTTTTTTTGTTTATAGTAGGTTTCTCTTTGTACTGGAAGTGGACAATGTAATTATAATTTTATGAAAAAAACAATGAAAATTTTGCAAGCTTTAGCTCATTTCAATTTGTTTTTTATGGGTACAAAAAATGGTTCTTAGACTTCTCTATCACTGTGATTGCAATATTTAAATTAGTTGCTTTATCTGTGTATTAGACATGTATGATGTAACTTGTAAGTATGTTTTAATAGAAATAAGGAAACGTTCAAACGATGCCGATGGAATTTCCATTTTTAAATCTAAATATTTAAAATGTATCACAGTTGTACAATGTAGACAGTTGTAGTTAAAAAAAGAAATGTCTTATCAGTTATCACTGAGTACTGACATTAAGTTTGGGTAGTGTTACTTGTCAAAATTCACACACTCATTCATTTAATATGAAAGATTTATAGAATTTTGAAGGAAAAATAAATTAATAAGGTTAGAGAAAGAATTTATTGTATTCTAATTATAATGTATGAGAATTATATGTGAATCTATGATTATAAGTATCAACATTAAAGTTATAATCAATAAAAAGTATCATTTTAACTTTAAGAATACTATATAATCAATTTGATAGACAAATGAATTAATAAGGTTAGAGAAAGAATTTATGGTTTTCTAATTATAAGGTATGATAATTATATGTGATTAAAATTATCAACGTTAAAGTTATAATCAATAAAAAATATCATTTTAACTTTAAGTATACTATATATTTAATAAAAAATATTACTTTAACTCATGTTTGGGAGACCTAGCGAGTTAGCAACCACATAAATCTCATAATCTCTAAACACTAACCTTAACTCCGGCCTCTAAAATTTATTAGAATGTAATATTATTAAAAAAAATAGTGCATTTTGAATTTGATTGGCTAAAATTGTTACTATTCAATTAAATAACTTTAAATGTTATTAACTTATTATCCATTATTAATTAATATCTATAAAGGAAAAAATAATAGTATAACATTTAACAATGTCCGTTGCAAATAACTACCATTGGATGAGCACAAATCGATGATGTACGATGGACTTCGGGATGAAAGGGAAAAAAAACCCCATCTTTTCAAACCTGTTCTAGAATCATGACATGTGTCACTAAACATGTAACATGTTCCACTCGTAGTCTCGTATGGTCTACCAACAATGTCATTTGATGATCACATGACACATCTGACTCGTGAGGTGAGTCAGCCATCAAATGACTAGGTGACTTAATGGGACCCATGGGGCCACCACACCACTCACCAGACAGTAACTAACAATGACATTATGACCGTTGGATGATTGTAGATCAATGGCCGAAGTTGTATTTCGGGATGAAAGGGAAAAGCAACTCCATCTTTTCAAACCCATTCCGAAATCATGGCATGTGTCACTAAACACGTAACACGTTCCACTCGCAGTCTTACACGGTCTACCAATAATGTCATTTGATGATGACGTGACACGTCTGACTCGTGAGGTGAGTCAGCCATCAGGTGACTAGGTGAGTTAATGGGACCCACGGGGCCACCACACTAGATAGTGACTAACACTGACTTTGTGACCGTTGGATGATTTAGATCAATGAACAAAGCTGTATTTCAGGCTGAAAGGGAAAAGAAAACCCATTTTTGCAAGCCCATTCTAGATTCATGATGTGTGTCCACTCACACGGTTAGTGACAGTGACAAGTGTGATGACTGTAGATTGTACAATTTTGGCACTTTAAGTTTCACTTTGCAATCTAATTTCTTATTTATAAGTATAAGTAGTCTGTAGATTTAGAAAGGGGTTACAACTTACAGATTCTAAATTTCTAGGTTGAGGATTGAGGTCCAAGGAAAGCAACAAAGTCCCTCAGCTCTATTCCCAATCATAGTCTGCAAAATTTGAAACTAAGGGTAACGGGTAACTACTAAAATCCTAAACACCTACATCCAGCATTTTAAATTTTTCAAATCTCTTGATTTACAACTTAACTATTTATAATATATTAATTTTTTTAGCCTATTAGGGTTTAATTTTGAATCACCCTTGTAAATTGTAGGCTTGTAGCCGTGTATAAATATTTGAATTTTCCTACGAGTAAATAGTGATACTAGTTACCAACTTACCATGATGGGAAAAATAAATATCAAGAATACGACTATGAGTAAAAGGCCAAGTCAGATAATAGAATTCCACAATCTTCTTAAAACACTAGGTTTCACTGATTTATTCCATGATATTTGTGAACTTGTTATTCATGGAAATAAGGGAATAATGGAAATTATATTTGCACTTGAAAACAAGTGGAACGATCCAAAGAAGGGTTCAAAATTTTATACAATTAACCCCATGATAAATGCAATGGAAAATAAAATTGGAGCATGGGTTGCTGGGTCGGCACGCATGGCATTACCTCAAGTATTCCCCTACCCAGAAATTGTCATGGTCTGTACCACAAATTATTATGAAAATAGAAAAGCAATTGTGATTAAAAATACTCAGGAGGAAATTTTATCCATAACCGAGAGTGAATTTTCTAGTCTGTTGAACCTAGGATTTGAACAACAAAACTCAAATATGCACATTGACTTGGGAAAGCTAGTAGAGGATTATGAAAATTTAGATGCAAAATAGAGAGATTCTTATATTAGAGGAATAACAAGCGGTTCTAGTCTGAGTCTAGATCATAATCCTCCTTACGATTATGATTTTTTTGTGCCATGGGCACAGGACAATATTTCCTTGCTAGCATTTTTTTTGGGATTGGATAGTAACAAAGAAGTGGGTACCATCATTCTTGAAATGATTTTTCATATTCATTTTGAAAAAAAAACTAGTAAAATATTATTTTATTGAGAAAATTGTTCATTGCATGCAAGAACAATTACTAATGATTAAAAGAGGTTCACAGAATACATTTAGATTCATAACCTACTTGTGTTATCTTCTCTTAGCAAAGCATCGTTCAATATTTGAGACAAACAAGCTTTGCAGTCAATGCCAAAATCCAATATATGAGTGGACACCTCAGATAAGGATGATCGATAACAGAAGGAACTACAACAATTTTGTAGACTTCTTTTTGGCACCAATGTGCCATAAAATTACAGGCACTCCAATGCCTAGATTTCCTGTTACTTGTAGAGATTGCATTCAACTTGGAAGTCAAATACAATTGGCTAACTAGTACTTAATGGAGAGTACATTGTGTTAAGGTTTTACGATTCAATGGTAGAACCCTAAAAACTTCCAATACATGTAACAAAGAGGGTATTTGCATTGGAATATGTATGATAGATGGAGAGCATAGATGTAATCTTTAATGGTTAGCAAAAGAAAATGATATTTCCTTCCCTACCTTTCTCATTTGGAGGGTTCACATTTGAGAGAAGAGGATTCAAAGTGGCACAAGCATTTTTTTCAATTTTTCGCTTTGATGTAGATAGTCACTGGCAGTATGATCCACACAACATAATTGGAACAAAGCTTAGAGAGAATGGGAGCTCTGCAAGAAAATGTCAACATGAAAGTATGCAATTGATTGAAAAATTTAAGAGCATGGAGTCCTGGGATGAGGTCAAAAAAGAGATGGAGAAATATGCTACTGAAAATAATATGTCAATACAGGAATTGTCATCACAAATTATGGCATTGCACAAACAAAAAGGAAAAGTGTAAGCCATGACATCGTACAATTTCTACCAGAAAGCTACTCAACCATCTACAAAATATATTCCAAAAGAGCTAATGGATGAATATATGGATGATAATTGGACTTGAACCAAAAAAAATTATTTTTGGGAAATGAGGAAGAATCTTGGTGAGCCAAAGACCTCTGCAGATCTTTATGAGGTGGAAGAGGATACAATGTTTAGCGAATTATGGAATAAGGAGCATCTAGCTAAAGCATATCATGACGATGATGATGACTAGGACCAGGATTCTATGAATCCCACATCCAGTGTGAATCCCACATCCAGTAAAGTATATTCAATTAGTAGAGGAGTTGATGTGTCCACAAAACTTCAATATACCAAAGAGACAGATATTGTAGAAAAAATGGGCTACCGAAGTTTTGGTGGTTTGGGTCCTAGTGGACTAGGGGTTTGGTTTGCACTTGACCTAGAAGGTCCACCAAAACATGGTGAGAAATGAGGCCTTGGGCTTGGATTTCAATCATCATATTCATCAACTCAGTCAATTGCATTTGTTCCAACTTCAAATATAGTTCCACCTATTCCAAGCACTTTGATTCAATCTGAATCAATTACCACTCCCATAGTTGTGGATATCATGGGTACAACTACAACTAGTGGTGCGAAAAGGATATCACAAATAGACATGAAAACAATGGTTCCCAGAGATCAAGGTTGTGTAAAGAAGCAAAAGGTTATGACAAGTATTAGTACAATAATGGCAATGGTGACTATGAGTCCAACAATTGCCCAACCTTCAGGACAAAACCCTCACAATAGTCCAAAAAACCCACTTGTAATGGGTCAGGGTGTTGCTAATCCTCATGGTGGAATTAGAAGAACCACATGCAACATAGGTGGAAGCTCGTACATTAGTGCAAGTTCTATTTCACCATTCAAACACTCAATTGTGTCACAAAACCTTGATTTTTGTTACAATGATTTTGTAACTAACTATGAACAATCAAAAAATAGGAATAGAAAAAATAGTAAGACAATGAAGATGGAAGTAGTTGTTGCAGCTCGTGATGCAGAACCTACATCCAACAGGCTATTTCCCACATATGGTTCAAATAAAGATATGATGGAATTCATGGTTGTTATGCCCCCAGCTAGAGATAACAATCCACCAGAGAGTTAGTTAGATCCATCTCAATTTCAAGTTAGCACCCTCCAAATGGATTTATCCAAAATTAAAAATGTGGACAAGATAAATGTGTCAAAAATGACCAACCAAGTGGTCTATAGTTTAGTGATGAAGTTGGAGAGAGAGAAAGGAATTCTTCAGGGCACAATAGATAAGTTAAAGGGAGACTTGGAAAATGTAAAGGAAAATGAGAAAGCAGCATAAAACACGTGCAGAGAATTAGAGAGAAGGATAAAAAATTCATCCTCTAAAGAAGCAATTGGACAACAAGAACATATGGACGGAGAATTGAAAAATCTGAGGGAAAAATTGGACCAGAGCGAAAAAAAACTTGAGGATGAAAAAGCCTCTTCATTAAGTTTATACAAAAACTTGGAGAATGCGGGACAATCAAACAATAACTTAAAGAAAGAATTGGAGAATGAGAGGGTAAAAAAAAAATTGTGGGAAGAGAAAGAAAAATAGTGGGAAGAGAAAACAAAGAAAATAAAACAACATAGTGAACACCAATTCTCAGAAATGAGAGAAGACCTAAAGAAGGAAAATAATACAATTAAAAATTATGAAAATAGCTTGAATGACCATGTAAATAATACAGTCAAGAAAATAAATTTTTTTTTCTAGGGGCAAATAAAGATGTCTGGTGATAGGTTGTGTGATTGGTTTGAACTGAATGAAAGTCTTAGAGATGTTTTTGGGAAGCTAAAAGAGCACATTGAGAAGAACAAATTTTTTTGTCAGAGACAAAAAACTGCAAAGTAGATTATGCAAGAAATCAACAAAACTAGTGACAAGCATTTGGCGAGCAAGGGAATTCAGGACTGCATTGATGCAAAAATAAAGGCGACCTCTGTCTTTCAAAAATGTTAGAAACTAACAAAAGCAGAAGAAACTCTTGCCTTATTCAGGCCAAAGCTCACCAAGATGAATAATAAAACAACCAAATTGATATCTCTTGGTTTTCTGAGTCCTGGCCCTAATTACATATCAATGAATTTAATTGGAAGAGAATCTTACAAAAAAAAGTTGGAGGACACAATGACATCTGAATTAGGCAAGCTTCCTCAGGACAAAACTCATGATGGCATTGCAAACGGCATCAAAACATTGACAAATTTGAATGCAGTAATGGAAGGAACATTGCTTTCAACTCACTCTTCCAATTATGGATGGGTGATGAGGTTGCAGGTCATCTACTATAACATCATAAATTTTTCCCTTCCAACCAACGAAGAATGGAGCATACTAAAGAAACTGACAGAATCATCTTGATCTCATCAATCATAGTATGTGAAATTACTTCCAGTTTCAATCATCTCTATATCTTTAGTATATATCTGTGATATTAGCCTAAATACTAGAATTGAGTTTAAAGTAACAAGTTTGAACTTTGTTTTTTGAACAAGATTAATGTTGCAGATGCTATTGCCAATGCTAATTTACTAAACTAACCTGTCAAATGTAGAAATGTACAACTACAGTTGCAGAGATGTTGTAGACTTGTAGTTGTCTTTCTGATTTAGATTTTGAGACTTCACATTAGGAAAATCGACCTGAAGCTATTGTTTCTCCCTTGTTTCTATAAAAGGGAATTTAGGGTCATTGGCTTAGGGTAATGAAATTAAAATTGGGCAATGTGCCAAATTGCCAATGGGTATTGAGTCATTGAATTTTGTAAACAGAATCATAGATTTGTGTTCTTACTAGTATTAATGAATGAATTGTTATATTGTATCATATTTGTAATTAAATTAATGAGCATCGATATTTCTAAGAATTGTAACATATGAATTGCTATGTTGTCAAAAAAATAATGAAAAATCTACAAGAATTGTACCATATGAGATGAATAATGCAAATGAAAACCATTATTAATTGTGGAATTGAATCTTGATGACATTATCATTATATCAACCACATTCATGTTTTTGACATTGGAATATGCTATTATGCATGATTCATGATGAGATACAAAAACTGAGAGTAGACTTCAGGAAAAAGTTTAATAAATACCTAGGACCTGCTACTTCTACAATGGTTCAACTTCAAGCTGCCACATCATATCATTATTGAGATCGTCAGACTCATTGCCATCAACTTCATAGCTTCCTTGGTTCTTTGAAATGTTTTCTTCACTCTGTATACCTCCGCTTAACTAATGTTCACTGCTAGTAGTACTAGTACTAGTACATGAGGCAATGACATCATTGTCTCTAGCATTCCCACTCTCAGTCCCACTTTGGTTTGAAATGTTTCCAAACCCTCTTCTCTGACATTTCTTCCTCCACAATTTTAGTGCCCTTTCGTAAGGAAAAGTATTGACTTCATACTTGGATGTATAGAGCCTCAAGCAATTTTCTAGATTCTTGTCTAGTTTGTTTCTTAGCTTTGACTTTAGGAATCCCAAAGCACTAAAAAATCTCTTATCCTCCACCGACCCCAATATCATGGTCAGACATAAATCAGAAAGCTTTAAATATTCTGATATTGAATCAATCAACATTTCGCTCTCAGCTAGATTTTTCCAAAGCCTTGATACTAATCCATCTTCGATAGGGTTCTGCATAATATTATATTGTTCCCTCATTGTCAGTGAAAAATGACCGGATTGCTCTCTCAAATGATTTCCATCTAAAATTCCATTTAGAGTTACTCCATTTAACTCCTTGGTTTTGTAAAAATGATCTATCAAAGTTAGTAGCTTAGTTTTAAAATATTTCAAACTGTTCAGACTCCAATATCAAGGAAACACAATAGCCATGGATTCAAGTAGTTTGAATGGATGGAATCTTTCTCTAATCTTTGTAGAAAGATCAAAGGAAATGCACTTCATAGAAGTTGCTACACACTCAATGATCTTGGTAAAGTCTTCCCTTTTAATACTTGATACTCGCCTCCTGGGGTTCTTTCCTAGTTCGTCGGACTCGATCCTGGCAAAGTAGTGCATTTGTATTTCAACTCCATGAACTTTTGCACATAACTCCCAATTTACACTAATTTTTAAAAAGTTATCAGGATTGTCCCAATCTATGATTTTCAGCCAGCTAGAAAATTTTACATCATCACATGACTGATAGAGATTATTGAGCGTCATGCATGTCAATTTACGCAGCGCAACATATTCTGCAATATACATAGCTCTTTGCTGGGCTTTTTTCATTAAATTTCTCATTTCCTCAAGCATGGGGAGAAGACCTGCTAATGTTAAGAGTGTCTCTAAATCACTTAACATTCACAGCAGTGTAGGAAATTTTGGTTTCCCTGCTTCATCAAGACTTGAGTTCATTAGACCAATCAACGATTGATATTCTAAAAAAACTCAACGTTCTGGTCCTTCCAAAGAGATCCATCTAGTATCATTATTCTTAAGAAGCTTGTTCCCATTGGTTAGTCCTTCGAAAAAGTGTTGAAATTCCCTCAATCATTTCAGACTTCGACAAAAGTATTGGTAGAGCTCTTTGATTAAAACTTCAATTTTTTGTACTGGAGCATGCTTGCTGACAACTTCAAAAGCTAGATTCATTCTATGGGCCATACAGTGAATGGGAGTAATGTAGGGTGCACAAGAAGATTGTATCTTTGTGCAAAGACCACCCCTATGGCCTTGCATTACTAAAGCTCCATCCACTCCCACACACCATTTTTTTGGCAATCGTCATGTCATTTATACCTCCATAATCAATTAGAGAACTCTTTACTACTTCAAATAATTTTTTTGCTGTCGCATTATCCTTCATTTTAGCAACAGTTAGTAGATGAGGTTGGCAAACAAAATTTTGTATAGTATAAACATGCATGCATACCTAGGAAGTATTGTCTACTATTGTAACCTTGTCTAAAGATAATGCAATAAAATTTAACTCTTTAATTTTTGCCTTTAGATCTTCTTTATCAACCTCAGCAAGACAACTTGCCCATTCCCATCCACTATTTACTAACCAGTGACTGTTAGGATAGTTACAAACTTTCAGAAAGTGTAATAAATCACTCAATGATGGGTAGTCTTTCATAGGACACCCTTTGCTCAAAATATTAAACACAACACTTAACTGAATAGCTTTTCCCATTAGTTCTACTTCCAATGCTTTTCCAAAACAAGCTTCAATAGAGCCTTTAACTTCACCAGGCTTTGTTTTTATATTATGCTAAAATTCATATAATTTTGCATTCCTAACATGCTGAGATTACTCCTTTGTTTTCCATCTTATCACTAATTTTTGAACTTCATTTATGGTTTTCTTTTCATAAACTTTATCCATATGCTTCTCTATGGTGTCAATTTTTAGCTGCAACCTCTTTTCCTTCTTATTTATTTGGCTGCAAATCTTACATTTGCATTCTATCAAAGGCTCACCTTCAATTGGATTATCCATTGGTTCAATGAATGGATACTTTGACACCCATTCTACTTGAAAATTCCTTGGGAGATCCCACATCTGATCTTTTTTTGATTCTCTATCATTCTTTGATTTGTATTTTCTTTTCTTCTTCCCTGCACCATCATCTTCTCTGACATTCTCAGTCTCATCCAAGTCGATTATATCATTATGGTTATTCTCAGTATTTAACTAAAAATCTTCTTCAAGTTCATCGTGATCTGAGATATCAGGTTCGCTAACTTCTTCAATATGTCGTGTAGGTTCAGATTGTGAATCTTGAAAATCTTCTTGTGATGAAGTAGCTTCCCGATTTTGGCCAGAAATAGTTCCAACACCATGACCAAAGTATGATGATAAGGTTCTGCATTTTGCTGGTCTCTCTTGGCTTTCCCCATATGCAGGAGCCTTACCCTTATTCTTGTTCAACATCTCAATTCTTTAACAAAATAAAGGCTACTAGCCTACTAGTGAAAAAAAAATGTTTACTTGTTGAAGAAGTGACAATAGAACTATAATATATATATTATAAATATGATTCATTGACCCTTAAATCATGTTTGACGTCACCACTATTCACTAATTGGTCCTCACTAAATAAGAATGAACTCAAATTTACATAGTCACAAAATAATAATCACTTACCTTTGCCTCAAATTCAATTGCAGTCGTGACTCGCCAATGTAGTCAAGACTCAATTGTCTGAACTTTTCTATCGATCAAATTGAATAGAGACAAATTGGGTACAATATGTCAATAACATCGATCTATAAATGTATTTATACTAATCCTTTTTTGGGCAATTCAGCGGGAGGTATTAGGTCTCCAAATATTTGGTGAAGCCCGCGTAATTATAACACATCTTGTGTTATTTCCTAGGTGATTATGGGTCATCCAATACCTTGGTATGATTAATAAAGTTGGTGAAAATGCATTGGTTTGAGACACGCATCCGTAAAATGCCTAGCGAATTTGGGGCAGCCTAAAAATATATATATAAAACTATTGGCAAATATAGGCTATCCATTTGGGGCTGCTTTGAAATTATAGGAGAATGTTTAAAATATATCATGCCCAAAAATTATATGCCATTGGCGATAATGTGAAAGAAATGGAAAAAATTAAATAAACCAATTGGCGATGATCCCGGGCATTGGACCCAATTTTCATAAATGTAGGGTGATATGGTCATTCCCATATGGACAATATATTCACCAAATCGGGGGTAACTGACAAGCGACATTCACCAAATGGTGAATAATCTCCACTAAAGTTTTTGCTAGGTATGACATATTTTGAATGTAATGTATACTCATTTTTGTAGACATGAGTATGTCAGAATTTGTGTATATATAATGAAGTCTTTATGAAGACCGAGTCATAGTCTTAAGGGGAGCACTGGAGTACTAGAGTACTATTTTATTAATGTAATGATAAGTCATGACAAAGTAGTTTTTCCACTAATGTCAAGGGGGGAGATTGTTGATCTCCATGTCATGTTGCCTAAATTAGTGTCAAATACTTAGTCATTATCAAGGAAGAGTTGACCGGTCATCACTATGACTGAGCCATCCTAGTAAGGTTGAGTAATGTATTTGACTTGTGTAAATATCATGTACTAAGCAGTAGTTACTATCGAGCAAGTCAGTGGTCACCGAGCACCCTAGTAGTTACCAAGCAGTATGAATGCCAAGATGGATAGAACAGTTAGTGTTGAGTGACAGTATATGGATAAAAGTTTTGATTGAACACTAGAGAGTTCATATGCTGATTAAGACAATTTTTCTATGTTTGGAATGGAAAAAAATCTTAGGTAAACTATTTTGGCTAACTTCTATGCATAAGTTAATGATCATTGAGACAATTAAGGAGTTGATTATGCATTATGATTGTGATCATTAATCCCTATGCAAGCAATGTAACCAATTAGAAAAAGGAAATGCATAAGTGGAAAAAGTGATGAATCTAGATCATTGATCTTGATCTAGAGGGTTCATCAGTTATCTATTTTAGGTGACATCAAAATCCTAAAATATAGATGATCTCACATGTATGCGAAAGAAGCACTTTTTTGGATGTCAAAAGCTAAGATCAGGCAAAGTGATCAAGCTAAGAAATGAAGGACAGAACAAATCTATATTATATTTTGAGATTAGATAAGAATTAGAAAGAGGAGATCCATTATCAATATTTGAAGTGCAAACTGAAGGATCAAGCACCGATACATTCTAGCAAGTGAATCAGGGTAAATCTATTAACAAAGTGGTCCTAACAGACCTTTGTAAATCTCCTAACAAAGTGCTTACTTTTTTTTAAGTTTAAATCCTTTAATCAAGGTATACTATATAAGTCTATAAGCTCTTAGTAGGGCATACCCGTCATAGGGTAGATCACCAGAAGTAATCAAAACTTTGTAGCCCTAACATACACACTTTATTGCTACAGTAGTGAAGATTTGTGGGTGTCATCCCCACCCTATTTTTATCTTTAAGGGTTTCAGGGCTACCAAATATTTGTGTTATTGTGTTGGTCATTTAATTTCATGTTCATGGATATGATTAGCAATTAGTTCTATTACAACATTGAAGTTAATTATTATGTGATTCATGATATACATGTTGAATTTGTTTCAAAAGAGTAAAAGTTTTATAGATCCTGATTCACATCCCTCTTAGTATCTTTCTTTCACAATAAGACTTCCAACAACATATATATAAATATACACACACATATTTGTATGTGTATATGTATATATGTGCATGTCTCTCACCCTCTTCCCCTTCTCTCACATATCTCTCTCCCCTCTCTATTATCACCATCTCTTCCCCCTATTTACCCACTATCTCTACCTCATGAATCTCACTCTCTCCCAATTCTATCACTGTATCTCTCTTACATGTCACCCTCATGAACCTCACTATCTCCCCATCCTCTCACTCTATCTCTCTCACATGTCACCCCCATAATCTCTCTCTCTCTCTCTCTCTCTCTCTCTCTCTCTCTCTATTAATCACCCTCTTTCTCTCTTAACCCTTTTTATTCATTGATCTCATCTCCCTCCTCCCTCTCTCCTATCTCCCTTCTCTCTCCTCACTTATTTGTTTTTAATTTAGGATTTTTCTTAGAGACAAAATATTTTTTTATAAAACTAAAGTGTATATAGGTTTTATAAGACTATGAGCATTGGGTGAATGTAACACCAATATGAACATTGGGCATTTAGCTCAGTAGAACCCAAAAGGGTTTCCAGTAAAAATAACCCATACGCATTCTATTGATATTTTTTTTTAATATCCAAAAAAATAATTTTACAAAATTGGTGAAGGCCCCATTGCATCCACTCATGGTTTTTTGGGACACTATATCAGACAATGTAAGACATGCTTTTATCACATATGAGTTCAAATGAATGAATTGTCTTAGTTTTTTTTGTTCACCATTAAATTTATTGTTAATACTTTTAATTATAAATAATGATGAAAATTTATAGTTGCTTTGGTGATTGATTGTATAATTTTTCATAACATATATTTTAAAAATGATACTATTTAGAACAATTGATATTAACAATGGGAATAGATAAGAGAGGAACAATCAAACAATTAGAGGCAATAAAGGAAGATAAAGGGAGTGTATGAGGAGATTATGTGAAAAAAGAACAATGGAAGGAGAAGGTACATCATCAACACCATCTCAATTTGATGTACCAAATGAACCTAACAAAATTGAACAAGGAATCACAGTGAATGATCAATCAAATAATAAAGATACATCAATTCAATTGATGTAATTAATGTCCCTAATTCACCTAATGAAAATGAAGTGCATAAACCAATCTTCACACCTCCTAGAATTATTCGTAGAAAGCCAAACTTTCTAATTGACATTGATGAGATTATTTTGAAGCTAATGCTTGATAAAATTTTTGAATGAACTTGTAGAAGAATCATTAAAATAATATGGAATAACTATTTTGAAATCTTAAATCAAACTACAAGATGTCAATTAGTTGTTGAAATGATTAAAAATATAAAATTTAGAAAGACAATAAAATATTTGGGGTTAATATCATCCAAAATAAGAGTGAAAGAACTATTGAGAGATATATTTTGTGCATATCAAGAAATTGGTTTGACATCATGTACTAAAGATTCTAATGCTTTTGATTAAATGAAAAATCAGGTTTTGAAGGGACCCAAAACCCTTGACAACATCAAAATAGAAAGATTTTCAATGAAGATCCCAAAATGAAACGATGCCAAAGAACCACCAGACACCCAAAACCCGATATGCTATCCCATCAATGATAATGGGAAAGGAAATGAAAAATGCCCATTTAATAATAAAATCAAGTAAGCTATTGAAGATAATTAGAACAAAATCATGAAATGCCTTATCGAGGTGAGAGAAAATTGAGAATCCTAACAATAATTATCTTTGGGAATTCTTAGGTATACTTTAACACAAAGACAAGGTTTACATTGATGCACTAAGATGATTAATTAAAAAAATTTGGCATGATAAAAAAAGGGTTTTTCCCAACCAAACAAATGTTATTCAAAGGTGAATCAGATCTGAAAATCATGAGCGACATCCAAAACAATTTTTAGATGTGAATCAAACATAGTTTTATGAGAGATTATTTCAAAGCTTTCATCAAATAAAAATTAGTCAAAGAATTTTTGAAATGAGAAAACCTTTTTATGCTAAGATAAATTTTTCACGTACTACATGTTGTTGTAGTGCTCATATTAAATTTTTCATAAATAGTGATATTTATTATCATATATTTTGTACTTTGCACACTAACAATATTTTGCAAGAATGTGGTCTACAAGCACTTCCTAAGCCACCAAGAGAATTTATTTCAAGTGTACTATGAAAATGATATAATGAATGCATTTATTATAAGATGATGTATTTGAAAGGTTCTTGTGCTACATGTGGTTGTTTGCAATATTTGTAGAGATGTCTATATCTAGAGAGTACATATGAAATTGGTAGGAAACTAGTTTCTTTTGGAAAATACAAGTCAATCACATATAAATATGGAAAAAAATTGAAGATATGTTATTTAGTGAAAAAAATATATAAGTGTAGCCAAGTTTATGAATGTTTTAAAAGAGAAACTAGTTTTTGAGTACATAGCACATACATATAAAGATGAACATATCAATTTTTGTAAGGAAACTTTTCCCCTTGATACCATTGTCTCTATCATTGATCTTGTTGATAATTATACACTAAAACCTAAAAATGATGTGCAACCTATGTATTACTATTATAAAAAAAGTTACAATTTTTGTACACATAGCATTCATGCATGCACATGATAGCATAAAGAAGGATAGAAAGGTTTTAAGAGAGTTTATGTAAGGATTATTTAAATTTTTCTATGATAGTTTCAGGAAAATAGATATAAGATACAACCAACACATAATATGGTCAGATAATTTCATCTCACAATTTAAGAATGCAATGATGTTCTACTTATTAGCTAGGATGCATGTGACAAGTGGTGTGAAACATTTTTGGAACTTGACTGAGGTTGGACATGGAAAGGGAGAGAATGATGGTGTAGGAGCATCTGTAAAAAAAACCCTTGTTAGAGAGGAAGTGAAGTACAAAGGTTACATCATGTTAATAGATGAAGAAGCAGTTGTGTGATGGTGGAACTCTACGATGAGACAAGGTAATGAAATTAAGTCTATGTTTTATAGATATTTTTAATTGATACGTGAATCTAACATTTAAAGCTATCTCCTTTGTTGAACTCTTTTAGAATCAAGTGACATGCAATCATTTAGAAGTCCAAATACAATGTCATTAGTTATTTGTACTAGACAGATTATATATTTTTTTCTCTTCGAGTATGAATTTGTTATGTGAAGAATGTGAATCAAAAGAGTGGTTTGGCCAGTGGTATTTTATACCTTTGGAACCCCTTGATACATATCAAGTTACCAGAGCACTATAATTGAACTAGATGAAAGCATCAGTAGATTTTAACCATGTATCTAACCTAGTTAAACCAAGAAATTTCTTAACTTATTACTTAGGTAAAATTATTTTTTAGCTCATTTCTTTACACTTTATATTTTTTTTGGTATTAATTTATCATTCTATAAAATTCAGGCTAGGTGTATATGTAGGTTTTGCAGATGAGAACAAAGAAGAAAGAACAAATTACTTTCTATGTCATTGTATTGAGGATAAAAATATTTGACAACCATAATCATTGATGGAAAGGGTATTGAGTACCAAATATAGTTTGTTTTTATGACAAGGACATGGATTAGAAGTTGGGTAAGTGGACAAAGATGAGGGACCAAAAGGGGGTATAAGGTGCCACTTTTTCTCTCTCTATAAAATCATAAAACTTTGAACTTTGATGAGAAATTAAAGATAATTAGACTCAAAATTTGAAGATGCCACAAGAATAAGAGTTGTAATACTCTAAATCTAGTTCTAAAATTCTAATTTATTTTTGAGATGGTGGATATTAAGGGCCCCAAAAAGGGGGAGCACAAAAAGTTTTCCTATTTGTTATGAAAAACACAACATAGCATTTGGTGTGCTCCCCTTAAAGTGTTAACTTTTTTTTAAAAAAAAGTTAATCACTCCAATAAGAAGTTAGCTAGCACCACTTACAGTATCCCAGATTGTTCTGCTAATTTCTTAATGAGTGTATGTTTTTAATGAATTTAAAAAGTGGACACATCTTGAAAATGTAAAATTTGAGTGTGCTCCACCTAGAAATCAATGAAAAATAATCAAAAATGAATTTTTTAAAGACTGTGTAGAATGGAGTCTAGTTTCTAAACAAGTAACTTGTTTCAAAATTTCACAAACGAGCCAAAATCAATGCCCAAAATAGTACATGTTGGTTTTTGACAAAAAAATGGACATAATTATAAAAAAAAATAGACATGAAAAGCTTAACATAATAAAAATTAAAAATACATTATATGGTTATATATCGAACAATGACTTCTATAACATCTTGTTGTCATATTTTATCATTGTTGAACCATATGCAAAACTAACTAGGATCATAGATGAAAAAATGTGAAGTATTTGTTTGTTTTCTTGAAAAGATGTTTCAGGCCTATTTGAATTGTCCAAGCCTTTGGCTTGCATGCCCAAGGCAAATCCAAGCATTAGGCTTGGTGTTTCTCAAAGAAGATAATAATGCACATGTTGTATATGGAATGTGCCATATATGGCATATGCCACATATAAAAGATGGTCTACATATGATGTTCACCATATATGGTGTCTTCAAAATGTAAAATATATAATTTTTCATTATCAAGCCACAACTAATATCCTAACATAAATATATACATAAAATATAACACTTAAGTATAAGTCACATATCATTATGTTTTTTTCTTTCTCATACTTTAAGTTATATTTCATGTATGTATTGTTAGGATGTTTAAGAGTTCTTTTAGATATGTAGGAGTTATAATATAGATTCTATATTTTTGATGATCATATAAAATTTTAGACCTAGTCAAATTTCAGTAATCAAAATTTTCCTATCAGTGTTCACTCATTTTTTATATCTCACTCTCTTTATCTCCCTCAAACACTTGACCTATCTCTATCCTTCTCATCTCTCTCTCACATGTCTCTCCAATCTCTAGGTCTCTACCAACCTCTCACCCTTTTTACTTCATCTTCCCTTTTGAGAATGCATTTCCTATATTGATACATATTCTATCTCTCCCTCCCTCTTCCTCTCTTATCTCTCTCATAAGTCTCCCCCTCCCTAGGTCTCTCCCTCTCTTTCTTCCTCTCTTCCAATCACCCCTTCTTCTCTACCCCATCTTTATCCCCCTTTCCCACTCTCTCTTCTTCTAAATCTTTATTCTCTAGGTTTTTTAATTTTACATTCATGTAGGCTCAAATTCAATTGAAATAAGAGTGGTATTATCTCAAAATGTGTTAATTAGAACTATCATAGTTATTTTGATAGTACAAGATTCTCACAAGGAAAAAAACTGCAATATACTTGAAAAGAGAAATTATAATGGTGTGCACTAGCTTAATTTAGACAACATATATTCCCCACCCACTTTATTTCTTGAGCATCTAAAACATATAATGAATAGGATAATGATTCAAGGAAATATATGCAAATGAGTAATGTTGTTTCAAGAATTAGGTTTTTAATTATGGTAAATCCACAAATTGATTATTATGGACTCGATTATTTATCAAGAATTGAGTAGGGGAAGATCAAGGGCTACTATATGATAAATTATTTGGTGTCCATTGATTTAGAATAAACATGATACTCTTAAATTTGAAAGATAATGTAATATACTATCAATAGAATGATTCTTGAAAGACGGTATGTGGGAAAAAAATTAAAGTTAAATTCTAGAGATAAAAACATGATTGAAGTATCAAGGTTTGGTAATGTTTGTTTGGTATAAAAATATAGGAGAAATATTTTTTTCCATAATTAATAAAAAAATAAGTCAACGATGTAGTTTTAGGTGAATATGGAGTGAAACAAAGTAAATTAGATTGGACTACATTGGACAAATAGTATAATAATACCATAAATAATAATTAATGATGTAAGAATTATGTGGTCTATTATGGAACATTGAGTGGAAATTAATGAAGAGTATTACATAAATATACTTTTGAATTAGAGAATGCATTAAATAAAATCATGTGTACATAGACAAAAATTATGTTATATCCTTCCTTAATAGATTTTGGATTCAGTTCATGGTTATGAAATTACTTTATTTATGAAAACTTGACACTTGATATTTAGAGTCTGCTCTATAAATTTTGTAAAATGGCATTTTACTAGAAAATGATATTTTCCATCATCTTTATGATTTTTTTGTCAAGTGTATTTAAAACTAACTTGACAAAAAAAAAGCTTCATGCATGTGTATGAATTATAGAATGATTACTAGTTGATTCACATGTGCTAACTAGTGTGACTCTAATCAAATTTAAATGATTATTCTCATTTTCATGTACAATCTAGAGGAAATTGAATATGTGGTTTCATATTACCTACTACATGATTAAAATTTAATTAAATTAAATTATTAAAAATAAATTCAATGAATATGTATTTATACATAATTATGTATCATTAAATTATAGGGAATTGGGCAAAGATACCCTAGGAATGAATTTTGGGATAGGTTTAGTTCAATAGAATTTTAAATTTTAATTTTTTTATTAAGTCAATCAAAATAATGAATGTGAGGATAAAATCACACCTAGACACAACATATATTATACAACTAGGATAATATGATTAGATTATCAATACTCATTGTACTCTGATCAAAGCCAATTGAATTGGGATTGTGTGTGCATGAGACTATGGGTAATTATATGGATAGGTAGAAGCAAGCCTATATATGTTGACCCAATAAATCAAAAAAGTAAATAAAAAAAATTATATTAAAATTAATAATATTATTATTTGTTATTATTGTATTATTTGATATTATAAATAAATATATACTATGATAAATAAAAAATATTTTTATTTAAAAAATGTTTTGAAAAGTCGATTGAGAAAGGGTATGAACCCATTACACCAAACTCAAAGGTAGTTCTAAAGGAATTCACAAGGAGTGACATAGTCATGAAAAGATGGTCCTAAATGAGGATAGTCTACATCATGCAACAATAGTCACATAGAATAAATAATAAACAAAACAATAGAAAGAGATAGAGAGCATGTAAGATAAGATGTTTGCATTAACATGGATTCATGAAATTACATACAATTGGTTAGGAACATGTAGGCTTAGATTCAAGGTATACAAGCATCATTACACATTGAAAATCTAATCTAATGAAACAATCAAACCTTTAAAAGGTTATCTCTCCAAGAAATTCCTTCTTAAATATCAATTACATCAATATATAGATCCTTTTAAGAAACATGTTGGCCAAGAAATATCACATTTTCCCAGGTAAGGAAAATATAATACCAAATATAGGTTGGGACATAAATCATAAGGAACTCAACCAACATGCTAATAAATATAGCACACACCCATAGGTACATTGGTCACAAGATTAGGAATATCAAATGATACTCTACGAAGCTTCATAGATCATGCAAATTCTTCGCATGATTGGAAACCTCCAACTTACCCATTAGTTAAGAAGAACATGCAAGCCTAAGAAATTATCCAAGATATTTTCATTGCAAAGTAATAGATCAAGGTGAAAACTAAAATAAAGGTAAAACATGATGTATGGAATGTTCCATGAGGTTCACAAAATAAAATGGGTGAACTGGAAGTAATGCCAAGGAAGACCTAGAAACTAACAAAATAGGAACAAACTGAAAATAAATATTTTTGGTTGATGCAACATTTCCCTAAACACACAATAATCTTGCATCAGACATCTGGGGCTATTGAAAAGTGATCCACTCACTTTAATTCTTAAGGAAAACTAAGATAGTCTACCTCAGCCTCAAAAATCCATGAAGAATCCTCAACCCGTTTGTTCTTCCACTTCATAAGATAATCAAAGTATTGTCTACCTCTAGTGCTTCTATAACCTTTGTGGTTGAAAATATCTTCAATCTCATCCAATTACTTCTTAGGAAACTACTTCTCCAACTTTGATCCACTATCATTACCACTGAATTATATCTCATGATACTCATATAGATCTACAATATTAAATATAGTTGATATGACCATAATATCTGGTAATTGTACTTCATATGCATTCCCTAAATACAATCTTCTTAAGATCTTACAAGGCCCAAACTTCCCCATCTTCATCTTAATATATGTTCCAACTAAAAATCTTATTTTCCTCAAATATACCATAACTTCATCTCTCTCTTAAAATTCCTTATGTATACTCTTCTCATCTACTTTCTCCTTATACTTATGATTCATGGCTTCCAAATGCTATCTAACCTGATCATGTAATGATGTCATGTGATCTATAAAATATTCTACTTCAACACTCCATTTATCTTCATGATTGATATTGCTCAACTCTGATACACCCTTAGGATTCATTCTTGTAACAATCTCAAATGGTGTCTTCCATTTATCTCTATTTACTGAATTATTATATGAAAAATTAGCTTGTGCTAATATCAGATCCCAAATCCCAATATTCTTTCCAACCAAACATCTTATTAAATTATCCAAACTTCTATTTACTACCTCTATTTTTCCATTGGTATGTAGGTGAAAAATAGAAGTAAACTTCAAATCAGTATTCATCTTTTTCCAAAGTATCCTCCAAAATTAGCCAAAAAACTTAGTATCTCTATCTAAAACAATGCTCTTAGGTAATCCATGCAATCTAACAACTTCCTTCAAAAATAGGTTTTCCACATGTACTGCATCTGATGTCTTCTTACAAGGTATGAAATGAGCCATCTTTTAAAATCTATCTACAACTACATATATTGAATCACTACCTCTCTATCCTCAACAATCCAAGTACAAAGTCTGTGCTTATGTCCTCCCAAGGTTCTTTTTGTATTGTTAAATTTGTATATAATCCTACATTCTAACTACTTCTTTTTCCAATTTGACAAATCCTACAATTATGAATAAATTTCCTTACATCCTTATGAATATGAGGCCAAAAATAATTCTCACTCACAAATGTCAAAATGTCCTACTAATCCTTCGTAATAATTCTCTCTAATTAGATTATCTCCCATTGAGATCCTAGGAACACACAACTAATTTCCTCTAAATAACATATTGTCATAAATGAAATAATCTAACCTCTTGGTTCGGTCTACTACAACGGGTTCTATATAAGTTTAATTTTCAAGTTTGACAAAATCAAGGTCATCCTCATACAAGGTTTTTAATGCATCAAATCCTAACACATCAACTCTCATCTTAGTCAAAAAATTTGTTCTCCTACTCAAAGCATCAACGACTCTATTTGACTTACCATTCCTATGTTTTAGAAAAAAAAGTATAAATTTGCAAGAATTCAATCCATCTCATATGTCTCTAATTCAACTTACCTTGACTGTTAAAATATTGCAATGCTTGATGATCAATATGTTAGAAATAGGGAATACTGAGAGGGGGGGGTGAATCAGTATTCTACAAACTTTATCTTTTTCCCAATTATGGATATAATAGATTATCTTTATACATGCATAACATAAGAAGCTAAACAACATGCATAGCACTAAAACTAAAGAACTCATAACACATTATTTTCTCTCGAGGAAACCCATGAAGATCCACTAATCAAAAGTATCTTGTTAAGGATGTTGACCCTGTTAGGAGTCTACTACAAGCATATAGTGTATCAGTCCTGATTAAGGGACTATAGGCCTTATTAGAAGCCTTAACCCTGTTATGAGTTGGCAGTACAAAATGTGATTACTAGATGAGCCCACTACCCAAACAAGTAATTAAAATATACACTGATTACAAAAATAGGTTAAGGTACATAACCTTATACTACTTCCATCAATATCTCTTTGCTTCTCTTTCACTATCACTATTACATATGCATCATATATTTTGCATCATATCACTGCTTCATTACATTTCATTACTTCATCATACATCTCTCATTATGTCTTAAAATTACAATTACATTTATAAAAATAAATTTATCCAAGAGTTAACATCTAGGATGTCATCCCTTTATATTGTTAAGTCATTATTTTGATAAACAAAATAATCCCTTAACTCTTTACTAATTCTGTCTTCATATTCTATCCTATCAGCTTGGCACTATCTTCGGTAAAACTGTCATAACTTCTTTCATACATGCCGTAATAACTTGCGCTCTAAGATGGATGATCAATAGTCATCATAGAGTCCATTTTCAAGTGTGCAAGCACTGAAATTACTCCAATCAACATCGCAAACAAAAAATGTGTCCAGGTTCACTAGTAAAAATACTGTCTGACAATTAGACAAATTTGCAATGCACTTTGTCATACTTGCTCTTTGACTTGTGTGATCTTCACGTGGATCATATGTTTCCATAATGAAAACATCTATGTAATCAACTCAGCCAAATTTCCAACAGTCTCCCCCTTTGTCATTGGTGGCAACATATGAGAAAATTGGCTAAGTGTACAACTTCAAAATCTCAAAATTGTGGCCATAGTATAAAATATATACTATCCTTATAACTCCTCAAAAAATATTATCTCTAATATAATACTCCCCCTAAGCATATCAATCCTTATCATATATTATCAATTTTATGCTATATATCTCTCCCCCTTTGACAACAATGACAAAATAAAGGTAAGGAGAGTTACAAAACTGTATTACAAAAATATTATACCTCAATTCAATTATTGCAAAGCCGGTAGGCTTGCAACACAATCTGCAAAATCAGTCTTCATAGCTTCTAACTCCTTCTCCCATGATTTCTTAATGGAATCTGCCACATTGAGTCCATAAAATGTTATTTCACATGCTTGGAGGTTTTCAAAGTTAAACTTATGAAAAGATGTCTTAGTTGAAAGCCATTCTTCCAACTGCTCTTCAATAATGCTTAACATCATAGAAGTGTTCTCTCTCAAAAGAGTGAATCTTTTCATTTTTCTATCTCTCTCATCTTGCACAACTCTGATTTCATCATATAGCTTCCGAATTTTCTTTTCAACATCACATACCTTCACATTGGGGCTAGAAAGAAGGTTAGTTTCATTCAGAATTTATGCTTCCTTCATCTTCATCTTCTGATCTTCTTCTACTGTTAAGGTCTCTAATTTTGTACACTGTATGTACAAAGATTTTCCTATTTCCAAATTCTTCCTCAAGTCCTTGATAAAAATATTAAGATTGTTGATATCATTCTTGATATTCTGGCTGATGTTCAAAAGCATTTTGGCCTCATAGGTTTCTTGTGCTTTTACTTTTGCAATATCAGATAAGTTTGTGAATTCATTGTCAAAAGTGCTCATTACCTTCTTTTCTTTCTCTAGAGGGTCTACTTCTGCAATTTGTGTAGTTACAATGCTTTGTAACTTCTCAGTAAGTTCCTTCAGACATCTTTCAAGACTTTTCACTTTCTTATTCTTGCCAATGATTTTATTGAAGGATGTGATCAATTCCAACTAATCATCATCATCTACTTCCTTTCCCAAATGCTCAATCATATTTCCAATCTTATTCTTCTTTCCAGTCTTAGGAGTAAGTCTGATATCTTCTTCAGTGGGAATGGGTACTTGGTTTTCTGTTACTAGGGGTTCTAAAACTGTTGTCTCTGTTGTCTCTTCTCCTTTTGTAGTTTCCTATTCTTCAAAGGCTAAATTGTCAACAATGTTCTCCAAATTCCTGAATACATTATCATCAATATCCAAGGTGATCTTTGTTCCTTCTACATTCATGGTTTCATCTTCAATGTTAATGGTTGGAGGAAAGGGAATGTCCTCTTGTTCTGTCACACCTTCTTGCTCTGCTACAATTGATGGTTCTCCAACATTTTCTGTCATAACCTTGATAATTTCTTGCTCTATCTCAGAATTAATTTCTTCATATCTGCCTCCCATAATTTGAATGGTTCTCCTTTTGATTCTCAGATGGGTGCTTAAGGATTTCATGATCTAACCAAAATTTGTTTCATCTCTTACTACACAAAGCTTCCTTACGAGCTTTTCTCTAATAGTTGTATCTTCCTCTGATGCTCTCTTTTTCCTATTCATAAGTTTATTATACAAATCATTAGGTATCTGACCCTGAATTGTATCAAACTTCTTATTAGCTAAAAACATATGCTTTACTATTGCATTCTCCAGATTAAGTCTCTCTGCATAATCATAAAGATCATAGTACTTATTCATTCTTGTCAAGTCTCCATCCTCAATGATCTTCTCATTAAGCTTCTCAACTTTAGGTTTCCAAGCTTTCTTCTTAATAGTAGTGACATCATCTTTTATTTCTACAATTTTTCTTAGAACTAGTTGTACTAAAGTTTTCTGTCTCTTTCCTGGTCTAGTAGCACTTTCCTTTACTCTTTTGTTAGGTGTGGAGGAAGTGGATCTAGTGGATATCTTTTCTTCTTGATCCTTCTCAATTTCTTCCACTTTCACCTTCACTTGTGATACTTCTTGCTGTGCTACAATTGATGATAAAGGTGGAATAGACAAAACTTCTTTTTGTCCACTCTCTCTGATTGCTGCTGCTATTTGCTTTGCTACTAAAAATGCATGCTCTGTCATCCCTATATCTTTTAGGATTTTCTTTATGGTACTCTCAACTCTTTTCTTAGACTGTTTCTCTTCAATTAAGGTCTTTGCGGAGTTGAATTTCTCCTCAAAGGTTCCAAACCTGTTACACTGAGTGTCCAATTTACACTTAAGTAACTTGCTAACATACTCTTCTATCTCTACTTCAGATATCTCATAGCCAAGAGGGTCTATGAACTCTATTCTAGGATCTACTGCTTCAATATAGGTAAAGTCAATATCCACCATAAAACATATGTCATCTTTATACTTTTCCACAAGAGACTTTGGGATCCTTGATCTATTAGACAAAATGTTCTGAAATGTCTTGATTACCAATACTGCACTCTCATTTACTTTGTCAATAACATGTCTTTTGTACACTAGGTTAATCTTTCCATTTTATTTTGTCCATCATTCAAGTCATTTCCAATAGTGTAAGGAAATCTCCTCAATAGATGAAAAAACATATAGGTGAATAGGGATGAGAACCTAAACTGTGTATACTTTGTTTTCTTAATCTTTTCCAAGTTCTCAAATAGTTGAATTCTTAGAATTTCACACATATCAACTTGTACCTTGTCAACACACATTAGATAAGCTACATGTATCATTCCAACTGCCATGTCATCCTCTCTTGAGTTTGCACAAAACTTAGTAGTTAGGATCTTGCATAAGTATCTCATATCATCTTGTTTGATCTTACTAATCACAATTCCTCTACCATTATAGGATGAATTTGTGTTGTCAATGACTATTTTCCTCATGTTTTTTTATTTATTTAAAGGAATAGCTCCAATTTTAGATAATCCAGTGACTTCATGAATCAAATCAGCTGTGATATCTATCACTCTATCTTCTAACCAAAACTTCCCATTATGAATTCTAGTTAAGATAATCTTAGTGCATTCTTCATCATCAAATTCATACTGTAATGCATACTTAACAATTTCATTATCTTCCAAATATTCAAATCCTTGTTTCAATGTCATGTCCTGATTGTAGATCTTTTGATATTCATTTGTGAAATCACTATCACTAACAATCTCTAGTTTGCATCCAAGATAACTTCTGACATTCTCTAGGTGAAAAACTCCCTCTAGTACAGATGATAAAGCTAACTTGGGATCATCTTCCAAGGGTTCTACTAGTTCCCTTTTCACCTTAGGTCTATTCTTATCTCTGACATTATGTATTAAAGAAACATCCATGATTTCTTCTAATTCCTTCACTGATTTAAAGATCTGTCAAGTAAAATACCTTGATTTCATGATTTTAGGGCTTGCGTAGATTAGACACAAAATTCTTCTCCAAATCCTTGCAAAATGCTTCCAATCACTACTCTTTGATCTCCTTAACACTTGAATTCACTTTGATGATCAAATAATACCAATCATGACCTTTTATTAATTTCACTTAGATCTAACATCGCATTCAATTCTTTTGCTTCTTCTTTCCAAAAAGTTGTTTCTACTAACTTGCAAAACTTAAAACTTCTTGCAATCTCGCAAAACACAATATTTTTCTTTGCGCTCTTAACTATAACATTATAACATTATAAACTACCTTGCATTAACTACGCAAGAATCAGTTCATCATATATCTACTTCTACACTAATCTAAGTTCCTATTCTACTGTAATTTTCATAAATTAAGTACTTTGAGATGGGTCGGGTAAAGATTCATTCTTACCTTTCAATAATTCACCTTGCTGATTACCTTCAATGTTGAATATGTCTCCTTTGTCTGTGCTTTTGATAAAATTCACTTCATCTGAATTACTACAGCATCCTTTCTGACTGTTACTTACATCTTCATTTCTTCTTGCATGATTTCTGGGATTAGGATTAGGATGAAAAACTCTATTGTTCATTCTGTAAAACCTTGATGTATGTCCAATCTTATTGCATATTTGGCAAAAAATTCTATTGTTTCCATATCTTGGTCTAGGCTGATTGATTTGTGATCTGTAGTTTCTAGCAATGTGTCCAACCTTGTTGCATCTATAACATATTACTCCATTTCTTCTGTTCATATCTTTAGTAGGTTTCTTATCTGTATTGTTAGTATTCCTAAACATTCTACTACCATCATTATTCTCAATAAATTTAGGTTTCCTACATTCAATAGCTCTATGTCCAAAACCATGACAAGTATAACAATAACCATTAAGAGGTTTAAATTGCTTACCTGTGCAATCTCTCTTCTTATGACCAATAGTATTACAAGAAAAATATCTACCTTTGAATTCTCTTTGCATACCTTTGGGTGATTCCTCTTGCTTCGGTGATTATTCTTCTTTAGGTGTATCTTCAGATTTGTTGATCTCATCAAACTTCTTCTCATCTATGCTTTTAGATATTTTTAGATTTGGTTCCTTACTTTCATCATTTTCTTTAAAAGTGTTGAATCCAAGACCAGTCTTATCATAGAATGGTTTTTGATAAGATATTTGTTCATCAATATTCTCACTAGTTGAATATAGCCTTTCAAGTTTTTGTTTGGATTGAGTCAATTCACCTTTCACAATCTTATTGTATTTCTCAAGTTTAGCATACTGCAAATTGACTTTCTCAAGTTCAGATGTTACTTTACTAAGTTTAGATTTTAGTCTTTCATTTTTAGTCTTTAGACTTTCATTCTCAGATTTCAGATTTGCTTCATTCTTTCCATTTCCATCTTTCAAGCTAAGCTTCAAATTTGCTATCTTCAGTTCATGCTTAAGGATCTCATTTGCTTTTTCTAAATTGTCATCACAATCTTCAATAAAAACTTTGGATTCCTTTTTAGATCTCAGATCTTCCAATTTGTTTTTTAGTTTCTCAATGAGGTTCTTTGCATCATCATATTTTCTTTTCAAAGTATCTTTTTCAATAGTAAGAAATTCAATCTGTTCAAGAGCTTCTTCAAGATTCTTCTATAGTTGATCCATATCCATAAAGATCTTACTCAAGTTGCTAGGCTTTCCTTGAATGATTCTTTTCCAAGTAACTAAGCTTTGATACCAATTGTTAGAAATAGGGAATACTGAGAGGAGGGGGGTGAATCAATATTCTAAAAATTTTATCTTTTTCCCAATTATGGATATAACAGATTATCTTTATACATGCATAACATAAGAAGCCAAACAACATGCATAGCAATAAAACTAAAGAACTCATAACACATTATTTGTTCTCGAGGAAACCCTAGCCAAGGGAAAACCCCAGTCGTGATGGTACCCACAAAGATCCACTAATCAAAAGTATCATGTTAAGGATGTCAACCTGTTAGGAGTCTATTACAAGCATACAATGTATCAGTCCTGATTAAGGGACTATAGGCCTTGTTAGAAGCCTCAACCCTATTAGGAGTTGGCAGTACAAAATGTGATTACCAAATGAGCTCACTTCCCAAACAAGTAATGTACAATATACACTGATTACAAAAATAGGTTAAGGTACATAACCTTATACTTCTTGCATCAATATATCTTTTCTTCTCTTTCACTATCGCTATTACATATGCATCATATATTTCGCATCATATCACTACTTCATTACATTTCATTACTTCATCATACATCTCTCATTCTGTGTTACAATTACAATTAAATTTATAAAAATAAATTTATCCAAGAGTTAACATCTAGGATGTCATCCCTTTATATTGTTAATTCATTATTTTGATAAACAAAATAATCCCTTAACTCTTTACTAATTATGTCTTCATATTCTGTCCTGTTGGCTTGGCACTGCCTTCAGTAAAACTGTCATAACTTCTTTCGTACATGTCGTATTGACTTGCAATCTAAGATGGGTGTTAAATAGTCATCATAGAGTCTATTTTCAATTGCGCAAGCACTGAACTTACTCCAATCAACATCGCAAACAAAAAATGTGTCCAGGTTCACTAGTAAAAATACTGTCTCACAGTTAGACAAATTTGCAATGCGCTCTGTCATACTTGCTCTTTGACCTATGTGATCTTCATGTGGATCATATGTTTCCATAATGACAACATCTATGTAATCAACTCAGCCAAATTTCCAACACAATATACAACACAACTCTTTAGGAAACAAGTAATCTCTCTAATTCTTCAAGGATTGAACTATGGAATATATAATTCCTAATCATATATTAAATATATTATGTTTTCATCATTCAACTTCTCACTAAAATAAGAAACACATCTTCCTTCTTGACTTAATACTTCTCCAATTACATTCCCACTTGCATCACAATAAATTTGAAATACTTTACTGAAATCAGGCAGTGCTAACACATTTTTTCAATTACCTTTTGTTTCAACAACTCAAAAATTATATGTACTCCATTTGTCCACTTGAAATCCTTCCTAGATATCCCTTCATTATCTCAATCATAGGGCTATAAACTAAAATGAAATTCCTAATGAACTTATTGTAGAAACTAGCCAATCCATGAAATGATATTACCTCTCCAATACTTTAAAGTGCGGGCCATTCAACAATAGCTTTCAATTTCTTAGGATCCATCTTCAATCCATTTACAAATATCACAAATCCCAAGTACACTATTGCTTCCTTTGTGAAAGTATACTTCTTGATGTTTATCAACAACTTCTCTTCTCTCAACATCTGCAATACTTGCCTCAAATGAAACAAACGATCCTATTTTGACTTACTAAAAATTATAATTTCATCTAAGTATACAATCACAAACTTACCCAATAATTTCTTCAATACCTCATTCATAAACCTCATAAAAGTACTCAGTGCATTAGTCATTCTAAAAGGCATCACCAACCATTCATACAATCCTTCATTTTTCTTGAATACAATCTTCCACTAATCACCTTCTCTGATTCTGATATGATGATATCCACTCTTCAAGTCTATCTTTGTAAACTATCTTTCCACAAAATCAATCCATTATGTCACTCATCCTAGGTAAAGGATGATATCCACTCTTCAAGTCTATCTTTGTAAACCATCTTTCCACAAAATCAATCCATTATGTCACTCATCCTAGGTAAAGGAAACCTATACTTCACTATGCTTTAGTTAATTTCTCTAGAATCAGTACACATTCTACACTCTCCATTATTCTTAGGTGGTAATATTGCAAGTACAACACAAAGACTTGAACTTTCTCTGATCAAACCTTTCTTTAAAAAAATATTTCACTTGTCTATTAAGATCCTCATTCTTTGCAAGTGTCATCCAATATCCTACTTTGTTTGGAAAACTAGCTCCTAGAACCAAATCCATGGAATGAATGATACTCCTCACATGTGGAAATCCATTGGGTATATTATTTGATATTATACTCTATTATTAACTCTTTAACTTCCTTTGGTTGTCCAAGTCTTATGATCCTAAACTAGATTTCTTAGGAATCAGAGCATAACAAACACTTTCACTTTTTAAAGCATCCAACAATTTCCTTCCTTCAACCAAACAAATTTTGACACTAGTAAAAATTTCACTCTTAGGAGTCTCTTTCAAAGGAAAGAACACTTGTTTGATTCTATTAGCAGCAATAGTATATATGTTCTTCATACCATCATGAAATTCTTGTTTATAATACTGCCATGGTCTATGCAATAAGATATGACATAAATCCATAGGTATAATATCACATAGAACTTCATCATGATAAGATCTAATCTTAAATTTCATGAAACATTTTTCACTTACAAGTACCTTATTATCATCTCAGATCCATGTTATTTGATAGGTCTAGGATGATTCAATCTCTAAAACTCCAACTTTTTCACCAACTCCTCTGAAGCTAAGTTGTCTCAACTACCATTGTCAATTATCAATTTGAAACATTTTCCATCAATTTTGCATCTTGTCTTGAACAGACTCTTCCTCTGCAAGGGTTCTTTATCCATATCATTTTCACATAGTGATCTCCTTATCATCAATGCTTCTCCATCTTTAGGTTGATTCAAATATTCACTAGGTTCCTCAATAAAAGTATTTCTACCAATGTTCTCTATCATATTTCTTGAATTCCCTTGAGAACATTCAAAGAATCTATGATCTTCTCAACCACACTTGAAACAAGTTGGACTCTAAACATTCTTCTATCATATCTCCTATAGAATTTTTTTCAACCACTCCTATGATAGAAGAATGTTTGGAGTGAATTATCTTATTTTTCAATCTTAAGAAATCTATAGGATTTGACAAGGTTGTAAGAAAAGAATATAAGATGTTATGCCACCCCACAAAAAATATTCCTAAGGATTTAAAATATCAGGAAATTGAATTCAGCTACCACAAGAATGAAACTTTACACTGATAGCAATTGATGCAGTCAAAATAAGAGGATCCTTAAAGAGGCTAGTATAAATAGTGCAGCAAGAACCACACAATGTAAATAATAACCAAAAAATACAAAGAGATAGAGATCATTTAAGATCAGTTGTTTGTATTAACACAAATTCATGAAATTACATACAATTGGCTAGCAACATGTAGGCTTATATTCCAAGCATACAAACTTGATTACACAATGAAAATATAAGGTAACCAAATAATTGAATCTTTAAAACGTTATCTATCTAAGAAATAGCTTCCTAAATATCAATCACATCAATATATAGAGCCTTTGCAAGAAACATGTCATCCAAGAAATATCACATTTTCCTAGGTAAAGAAAATGTAATACCAAATATAGGTCATGACCTAAATCATAAGGAACTCAACTAAAATGCTAAGAAATTTAGCACACACCCATAGGTAGATCAGCCAAAATCACAAGAACATTGAAAAATGCTCCACAAAGGCTCACAAATCATAGAAATGCTTCACATGATTAGAAACCTCCAACTTAGTCATTAGTCAAGAAGAACACATAGTTTTGAGTAAGAATCCAAGATATCTCAACTACGATGATCAAGGTGCAAACCTAGACAAAATTAAAACATGACGTCTGGAACATGCCATGAGGTTTGTAATAGAAAATGAGACAACTCAAAGGAACACTAAGGAGAATTCAAAAAATGAAAAAATAAGAACAAACTGAAAAGAAACATTTTGGTTGATGCAATATTTCCCTGAACCCAAGATGCTCCTACATCAAGGAGTAACTTAAACCAACAATAAAAATGAAAAAATGCTTACAAAAGAACCAACAAAAAAAATGAGAACTAACAAATAGAGGAAATTGGATGAAGAGAAGATTAACCTCCTTCCATTCTTGATTAGCTCCTTAAGGGTATCCAAGAAAGATCCCTTAATCTTGGGCTAGTACAAAATTGAGGCTGAAGTAGACAATCCCTCTATCATCATCTAAGAAGATACCTATAAATTATCTTCTCTTTTCCTTCTTTTCCCTTTCATGTATTCCAATTTATCCCAAAGAATGTTGAAGGAGGTATCCATCTTATTCATCATTTATTTGTTGAAGGTGACAAGATCTGAAATATTTTTGTTCACTTGGTTTTTGTTAGATATGACATTGGCTAGAGCCAAAAGAATTTCCTATTTCTCCTAATTAAAGGGAATCAAATCCTTAAATTAACAAAATTATCTTCTATAATTTCCTAATTATCTAATTTCTTTAGAAGATAATCAATGGTTTCCCAAACTTGATCATTTTCAATGGTCTAAGCCCAATCCACAACTTTAGCTTTGTTTCCATAATAGCTTCCAACTTGCTAATCTTCTTTCTGGTAGTATGAAACTAAGATATACGTCATTTAATGATGACATTGTGATGGTTATAGAGGATGCATAGTTTTTCCACTTTATCCACAACACAAGGATCTAATCAAAAAGCTCATATTCAGGGGAGGGATTGTGGGAATAGGGAGGCAAAAAATTTTGAGGGACCTTAGGATCACCTTTCGGGGAACTAGGGCCGAAAATAGGCGAAGATGGCTTTGAAACTAACAAGTATTCTTAAGATGGGTATTCTTAGGGGTCCAATCAGATTTAGTTGAGAAAGAAGATGAAGAATCCTTAGAGACAATGACAGTTTCTTCAATATTCTTCTCTTTGACTAAAGCTTTAATCTTGGCCTTTATTTGAGTGCTAACCCTAATAGATCTAGGAGGGGGAGTAATCATAAAAGAAGGGGAAACCCTTTTACTATCATATTGGTTGTTAAGCTCAACAATTACAGGAGAAATTTTAGGTCCTACCTCCATAATTAGGGTCAGATAAAAGTTATACATGTAGATGATGAGACCTTGGTGTAATGGAGGTCCGCCATGGGCTTTGGACTTACTAATAAGATCAGATAGAAAAGATAAAATCTAAAAAGGGAAATTGAGCTTGATACCATGCTAAAAATAATTGAGAATAGGAAAGAGGTGGGAGTGGAAGCATTTGAACATAAATTTCAGAGTGATAAATTTGATAAGAACTAGAGCCACATCCTTCCATTTACTCAAATCTCTTCATAGTTAAAGTTGTTATGAAGGTGAGGGTTTTTTCTCTAGGGCCAAGGAATTTATTGAAGTCTTGTTTATAATTGTCATTGAAGTTTCTAGGAAGGGTCGTCCCTTCCACCAAAAACCTTTTAATATTTACAATTGACTCAACTAAGACCACAATATTCACTTTGCCTTGGTCCCAAGACATTGCAAACTTTATTGATAAATTTAGATTGTGACTCTTTATTCCCTCAATATAATTGTCTAGATGGCCACTTTAAAGAATAGGCCAAAGAGTGATATTTTACTTAAAATTTTTACATCTATTTGACTCTATCTATATTAGGTCTCCCCCCATTACTTCCTTGAAAAAATTTAAATAGACAAAAAAAGGTAGCAAAGGAGTAGAAATTGCCAAAAAAAGAAAGTGTGAAACACTAGAGAGAATATCTCAATTAAACACCTTACCACTAGGTAATAATTACCTCTTAATTCATAAGAAATCATGATAAATGTGTAGTGAGGATTGGACATGCTTTTCCATGTGTGGAAATATCTTGATTGATAGCCTCATGTGGTTCATGAGGTAATTCTTGAGCTTTGACCCAAGTTTGAATTGAGTTAGTGAAATGGCTCATTGCCACCAACCTATGAGCATATCTATTTCCATCACGAAATGTGTGATGGAATTTGACATTGTCGATTGTGATTGTTGAACCTTTTCTTTTGAGGCTTAAATATGTCATCTCCTAGCCAGGCTTAATTATTCCTGTTAAAATCATGATGACATTGAGGGCACCCCCTACAATGATGAGCTTCTTAAAACCATAGTGTGTAACTAACTCAATACCAAGATGAGTATCCGCAACTTCTTCCATGTGAGACATATCAATTTTGAATCATTTATCTAATTTCTAAAGAAAAAAATTGTGTCTTATCAACTTGTATAATATATGATTAAAATCTAATGTGACGTTACTCTATCTCTACTACTTTTAATTTTAAATAAATAGTATATAAATATATAAAATGATATAATAGAAATATTTTGTATGAATTTATGTTAATATTACAATATGTGCAATAGTGTTACACATATTTAAAAAAATAGATAGAAAAAGTCAAATCCCAAAAGTTCAAATGTGATAATAGCCTAGACCAAAATAACATTAGAACAATTCACCATATAGTGAGAGGAAGAACATAGGAAGTGGAGATTGTCCTGATCATCAATTTTTTAAAGTTCTCAATTATCATTATAATTATTATCATTTTTCTCTTCATTAACATTATAAATAAGATCTCCCTACCTATGCCCTCAGCCTCTACCCGATCCCAGCCAAAGCAGCGGAAGCCGTGGAAAGAATCCAGTGAAGATTTCCTCTAGTCTGGAGCTGAGGACCACAAGCACATTCCCCTAATTGCCTAGGAGAAAGTGTACTATCCCAAAATTGCTGGTGGCCTTGGTTTAAGGAAGTTGAGACCTTTCAACAAAGCCCTTCAAGCCAAACAGATTTGGAGAATTTTCAATAGCATTGGTGAGTGGAGGGATACATTTGAAGAAAAATATCTCTCACATAACTCTCTCTACAGATTTCTTGATGAGACGGATTCCCCCAAAGGTTTTGTCATTTGGAATGGTATCCTTGGTGCCAAGGAGTTGGCTAAATTTAGAGCTAAGTGGAATATTGGAAATGGTCATTCTATCAATTTCTGGGAGAACAACTGGCTTCAGATGGGTAGCTTGAGAAATATTAATACTCTTTACACCTGGAGATAGGTCTGCTCTCAAACCTATGGGACTCAGCTCAACAATTACAGAAGGAATGACACTTGGGTGGATCTTCCTAAGATATCTCAGGACCTGTCTCCTTTGATGACTGCTCTCAATGCGGTTACTCTCTCTCACAAGTAGGATAAGATTATCTGGGAGGACTCTTTGGATGGAAATTACACAGTGGCCTCCGCCTATACCTCGCTAACTACTCAAATTAATGACTTGAATCCGTTGTGGGCCAAAGCTTGGGTCCCTAGTCTCATGCCCAAAATCAATGTGTTCTTTTGGCTCCTACTCCAAAAATGAATCCTTATAGTGGATAATCTCATTAAGCGCGGATTCTAGCTCATCAACAGATGTGTTCTTTGCAAATGTCAAGAGGAATCTATGGACCACCTGTTCATTCACTACTCCTTTGTCAGTCAAGTCTAGAAACTCCTCTTTTCAGCCCTGAATCTCTCATGGTGCTTCCCCCTGTCTTTTAGCGATCTCTTCTCCCAATGGGCTTTCAAAAGGTTTGATCAGGATTTCAGGTTACTCTGTACCTGGATTCTTCCTCATTTTTGCTAGGGGATCTGGAAGGAGCACAACAACCGCATCTTTTGTGATTGCTCTACTCCCTCTAAAATTATTTTTGAAAAATCATCCATGTAGTTAAGGAAAAATTTTTCTACTGTGGTAAACCTAACCCTCTTGCAGGCAAAGCCCAGGCTGCAACTCAGGATAAAAGATAGAATTGTGTGTGGACTTGCCCTCCTACTGGTTGGACCAAAGCCAACTTTGACGGCTTGGCAAAAGGGAACCCTGGTCAAGCTGGCAGTGGAGGAATAATTAGGAACAACTTCAGTATTGGAACTGCGACTGTCGGCCTCCCCCTGGGGGCCCAGACGAATCACTATGCTGAAGCCAGTGCGGCTCTTCAAATCACCAAACTTGCTAAAGATCAAGGGGTTAAGTGGCTCTGGCTTGAAGGTGATTTGATGAACATCATCAATTGCCTCAACCTTACTCAGCCCCCCTCATGGACCATAGCCAACATTATAGCTGAAACTCGGGCCATTCTCAATAGCTTTGATAAGGTGTTCATCTCCCATGTGTACAGGGAAGCCAATAGTTCGGCAGACTAGTTTGCCAACTTGGCTGTCACCAAGGATGCTAAGCAGATATGGCAGAATGGAGATGACTTTCCCAAAGACGTGAAGAGTATCCTCGAAAAGGAACGACTCCAGTGCACTGAGGGAGAAATCCTTCTACCTTAGTTCCTGGCTTGGAGGTTGGATGTTGCTGCTTCTCTCACGCCTCTCTTTGCTCAGTCCTTCCTTCTGTTCTTTTTCTGGGCGGTGCCTTGGCTGTCTCTAGCCTCACCTGCCCTGCTCTATTGTGGTACTTCGGGCCTGGCCTTTCTATGGTCTGCCCATTGTTTGTTTTGTTTGGCTGTCTTTCTTCTATTCTAGACTTGTGGATTTCAGGCACCCTGTCAAACCTGTTTTACTTAATCAAAAACATTATAAATAAGATCTAAATAGCCAAAATAAATGAAGAGAAGTAATCCGAATACGACTAGCTAACAATCCCATATATAAATATCAAGAGAGAAACTAGAGAACAATGATTGGGAAACAACAACCATTCTCATGCCTCTTCCCATAAGAAACATAGAAACTTCAGAAAGAACATCATGCTGCCACAAGTAAACTTGTTTTTTATCTTTGATAATGTAAATACCCATGAGAAGGTCGGAATCAAAGGGACTCTAGAAACAGTACAGTACATAATACAATACCTAAATGATCCAGCAAAAGACCATTCAAAAGAGAATGGAGACACGTCATAGAACTGAAAAATAGCAGGCACGTGTTCTTCATTGTTTTTGTTTTCCTTAAAATCATTCCTGTCCTCATAGTCATCACAATTCATTATCTTCGGTGGCCCGACCACCCATCTCTAAAGCTATGAAATGCCCACTTTACAGATTTACCTCCATATTTTGTCAATTTATGCGTGTCATCTTCCGTAGTGATCACAATGATTCTCTCTCTTTTCAATATAATTTTTCTTCTGGTAACAAATCGTTGTTGTCGCCAGCCATCAGTATGAAGATCTGAAATCCAAATTGATAGCATACCATCCGACAAAGTGACCCACTGCTACCAAAACTTTCCAACATGCTTCTAAACTTTAGAAGAGATTTCAATTGAAGGCGATGGAAAGGCTGCGCTTATGTCTTCTCTGCGCACTTGTTGACAAATGTACCAAAAATATCAGCGCCGCAAAAGTTGGTTCTCTGACCAAACTCAACCAAAAGAAACAACACAAAAAACACAAAACATTATGAAGATATCATCTGCTGTAAAGAGCTGCTCAGACACGTTAAGAAAACACAACGCTATAGCAATTAGAACATTTGTAATAAAAATTTGAAAAAAAAATTACAAACACAAAATTATTTTAAATTCATACATCATCTAATATATCTTTCTTCGATATAGAGGTCTTAGCTTTTATTCAATACAGAAATATGACTTTCAGATTTGACAAGAATTACAAAACTTTTCGAGCAACTTAAACGCTGAAATCATAGAAATTATTATCTATGAAATATTACAAAAGCACTTTAAATCTCTCTTTAAAAATTTAATTATTTATATCATTCCTAATTACATCCTTGCATCATTATCCATCACTTGTCATGTTTTTAACAGAAAGTTAAGAAATTTTATCTTGTATTTGAATGCGTTATGTTTCTTTTAGGACTGTTATATGCCATTTGTCATCTCTTTTTGATTAATCAAATGGGGTTTTGCAAAAGTGTACCACCTCTTTCATAAAGGGTAGCTCTTATCAGTTGATAACGGATTTTGATTGAAAGGCGCACTGGAAAGTGGACGGTTATGTCCTCTGTGCGCACTTGTTGACCACAACATCACTTATTTACAAAGCTACCATCCTTTGTATTTTTTGATTTTAGAGTGTGTATATTTTTTATTTGCTCTGTTGTGAATATATACTGTTGATAAATATCTGACAGTCCACAGATATGACCCATCGTAAAGCTTTTGATGCAAGTGCATCTTGAGTGAATAAGGATCAACATCAAACAAAAAGATTTTTCATTTGTTTTGGTGTGTCTTCTTCAGGTTTGGCTTGATGACCTTAAAATTTTCCCATATTATTGGCTTTCATGATTCACATGTTCTTCTTCACATTGGTCATTGGAAAAATGTAGATTCATTATTGTAGAAAGAATGGATATGTTGAAATTGCTTTTAGAAAATTTTCAAGCAAGCGAAATTGGAAACTATGTAAAATCTGAAAGAAACTCTATCATCTATCCCACCAAATAAGAGTGTATAGCAAAGAGAAAGTAACAACCACAAAGCCAAATCACTTACTCATTCCCCAAGCTAAGAAATTAAAAATTCATAAATATCAATAATGGCAGAGTGCATGGCAACATGCTCTATCTTTTATTACTGATCTATATTTCAAATACAACAGAGATTTATTGCATACTTCATGCAACAAAAATGTCCCTAAACAAGACAAAAAAAAAAGGCTACATCGGAAAATACAACAGTTTACTGCTACTTGCAATAGTTATATTTTGGTAACTAAATGTTAGTGCATATAACATCTACTTTGTATTGTTAGCAGCGCCTTTATATTGTAGAAAAGGTAAGAAACAAACAGCAGTCTCAAAATAAATTAACGTAAAATAAGGCTAACTGAAACATAGAATTCAACATGGTGGTCTTTGAATTGTATATTGGTGGAACTACATGAAGGCCTCTTGTTTTGCATTGTACCAGCATGAATTATCTAATACTCCCCCTTAATGGTGAGAGGGGTCACAATCTAATTACGAAGTGTCAAAAACTAAACTGTTGAAACTACCTTGGTAAAAATATATACTAGTTGTTCTTGAGGTATGGCTTCACAATTTCAATAGTATTCTTATGGATGCTAGATGTACCATGTTATTATTGTTGCTAGCATTGATTTTCATTGATGTCAAAACTTTCATACTAACACATTGGCAATATCATTTGGTTGTTGGCAGTATGGGGTATATCATGTCGTTCATCGGTATGTGAACAAGAATTTTGGTTGAACATATTTTATTGCTTAAGGGACAAGCATACTGTATTCTATCAATGCTTCATATACATCAATACTCTTGTATGGTTTCGGTGTTTGGTTATTCCTATTGGTTTTTTATGATTGTTGATGTGTAGTTCATAAGATGGTTTTGGTGCTTTGGCTATCGCATACTATGGACATATTTCATTTGGTGGTAACAGTTATTTTATGTCTTCATCTTTTGGTCTTGGTTGTGGTATTCAGATAGGTTTGATAAAATGAATTATAATACCTTTAGTCCAACCTATCTGTGGGTTATATTGTACTATGTTCTTATGTATGTCCTAGATTTAGGATCGACGCTTTGCATTAAATGTAAATGTAATATTTGTTGCATCGGTACATTCACATGCTTGGTGTGAGGCTAACATATGTAAATATGTAAGATCAGATACTGACAAAAATAAAGAAGAACTTCTTTGTATCCAAGTGTGGAATGTATGTAGAATCAGTGTAGTAATTGTGACTTAGAAATATTGTGATAATTGTGTATGTGAGAAGTGGTATCCATGGTGATAGATTGAAGATCCTATCGGTTCTTGCATACCAAAACAAATAGATCAATGCTTTGGTGTTCTACTAGTGGTTGAGGCGATAGAGCTCAAGTATGGAGCTACTCAAGCATGTTCAGATGTAATTTGTACAATTCATGATTCCATTATGATATCTACTTTGTTAAGGGCATTTAGTTTGATTGGCAATGAGCCTTGTTGTTTTGGCAGTGAGCTTTATTATATTTGCAGTGATATGTATTGTATTGATAGTGAGCCTTCCTATAGTGAATAGTACCAGCAGTGAGCCATTGTAAAAATAACCATACTAGTGTCACCTTAACATGTGTTTTATATTTCATGAGAATTAGCTTCTCCATGGTTTTTCTCAATTTGAGTTCTCACATATATCCTGGTGTTCTATGTCAATGCTTCTGTGTTCTTAATGCTTACATTTTATGTGGATGTTTGATGTGCTTAACTAAAAAATCTAAAGTTGTTAATACTATTGTTTTTGTGACTTGACCAATAGAGGAAATGTTTTATAAGTAGTGTGGGAATAACTAATTTACCCACTCTCTTAGTTATTCGACCTATTTAACAATTGGTATCAAAGTATGTCCCTTGCTGATAAAGCTTCATATATTGAGAGAGATCTTGGTTGCTTGAATAGATGGAAAGAGGTTTCTACAATAAGGAAGAATGACAGATCATGTTGAGTGACATTGAATGTACTAAAGAGAAAAATGAGGAGCTGAAGGAAAATCTAAAAGAAGAAAATACTTGCATTGCTAAGCTAAGGGACAAGATCAAGAAATTCAAAGTTAGACACAAGAAGGTTAGTCAAGAAATGAAGAAATCATAGGACAAAATTTTAGAGTTGGAATGAGAATTGACTAAGATGATAAAATCAAAAGAGGTTTTTGTTGATCTAGATTAGGAATCAAAGGCAGGTTCAGAGGAAAAGGCTCAAAAGGAAGATCTCATCAGAGCTGGATCAAATTACAAGTCAAAGAATTCCTAGAAAACAAGATTTAAACAAGAAAAGGTGTTCAAAGATTGGAAAGACACTGAAGAAAACTTCAAGGAGATGACCAAAAATAGATTAGAGAAAAATGAGAAGTTAAAGCTAAAATTAGAAAGGCTAAAGGCAAAATCTAAGGCATGTGAAAGAAGTACTATTTTGGATAATTTATTGGACATGCAGAAAGGTCACAAAGAAGGAGGATGCTCAAATTAGAATGACTGAGGTAAAGGAAAGATAATTAAGGGTGATGCAACTTGGTTGGAATAAAAAATAAGTACAAAAATCAAAATCCATCCACAAGGAGGTCTTCGGTAAGACAACCAAATACTTAGAAGTATTTAAGTTTTAATGGTTTTTGTTATTTTTACAAAAAAATGGTCAGATGGAAGTTGATTGTAGAATGAGAAAGGAACAAAGAGTTAAATTATTTATCAGTTATAAGGCTGGTCACAAAGCAAGTCAGTGTAAGAGTTAATCTTAGATCAAGAGAGTGCAAAGATCAATATTTTTCATGGAAATTGTTATGTATGTCATAACTTTGGTCGTAAAGCTAGTCAATGTAGATCTAATCATCTATTGGTAAAGTTGGGGAAAAATAATGTAAATTATTTTATATGTGGACAGACTAGTCGGTATCCTAAACCATGGAAAATATGGTAATGGGATGATAAATACTGAATGCGATAATCATGTTGTAGAATCTAGTGGATCTTAGAAGTAGAATATGCAATAGAGAAAGAAATTTGATGGTGCAGATGTCTTGGTGGTACCAGATCTTGATAGTTATCCTATCGACAACTGAGATGAGATATTTGGCTAGAGAGGAGTACTAAACAATACTAATTTTACACCTCTCCTTTTCCAACAAGGTACTAGTTGCAACTAGGTTATTGTTGGAATATGTGAAGTGGAATTAATGATGACAAGATGGTTTTGAGAGATTGATGTGTGAAGTACAATAGTTCCATTAGCAATAGTTAATTTAGGATGGAATCTTGATCATGATATTTCATGGCTTTTTTGAAAGGTTAAATATTGAAATCATTTAGCACTATATCTTGAGAAGGAAAATTATTAATTTACAGAGTGACAAAGGGGGAAATCTATAAGGTGATTCATGGAACCCATGTGCACTATTCGTATTGGTGTAAAAAGAAGAACGAATAAAGATTTTGATTTGAAAGAATTTTCTCATGGTCGTGTAAATAAATTGGAGTTTGTTTTCCCATGAACAGAATGCAGAGAGTAATAAATATAGGGGTCAACATTAGGGAAGAATTTCTATGGTGCAATGGCAAAGGGTTCATATAGTTTGTATTGAGTCATTTTTATGGAAAAACCTTTGTATTGGACATACTTTACAATATGAAAAAGGAAGTCATTTTGAGGAGATAATTGGTCTGTGTAGCATTGGTGAAGTACCTAAAAAGAAATATATCATATATGAATATGTAGAATCCCTAATAGTGATTGATAAGGATCATCGTGCTTTTTAAATCTTTACCATTGAAGATCTTATCATAAGGTATGTTGCTCATGACATGTCTTACAAAATTTAATTTTGTAATCATAATGGTTCAGCTTATGCTAGGGATGTGTATATATCATGTAAAATGATAAATTGGAACACACAAATGGATTTATTCAAAATTCTATTATAAAATTTAAAGTTGAACTTGAAGATGTCAGTGGAATACAATTATAGTTTATGTTTTGGTTCATTGGTCATTTTCTTATTGTTCTATTTCATGAGATCTTTTCTTGGCAAAGAGAATGTTGTATGGAGGACCAATATTCTTGTTGGTAAGTAGATTTAAAGGTACTTGGAAGGGTTGGAAGATAAGGTAGACACCTATAAGGCATATTTGATGACTCTTGAAGAGAATCTTATCTTTGGATTGGTGGGTTCTAGTGCTTTACAGGCAAATGAAAGTATAGGAGGTCCCTCTTTGGGACAAGAAGAGTTGGAAGTTACCATTAGTTGTTCATCTTCTAGACCAAAGAGGATAAGGACAAGTGAGAAAGAGAAGAAAATTGTTACTATTTCAAAAAGAAAAGAGGAAGAAGCTGGTGAAGAAGAAGATTTAGTGGAAGAGACAAAATTTGAAGAAGTGGAGAAAACTATGGTTTCTCTAAAGGAAACATATGTTATTGATTTTGACACTAGTCAAAGTATGTTGGTTAAGGGATAATTTGATATAATTTGTGGTCTTTGGACTGAATTCTCTTTAGCTGACATGAACTTGGTCTTGAAGCTATTGATTTATCATCTGATCAATAAGAAAATTATGACATCTAGTGTATCCAATATGTTTCTTGGAGAGATAGTAGTATAGATTGAGAACAATTTATAGAATTCTAGTTCTAATTACTAGATTGTAAAAAAAAAATTTGATAAAAAGTATGATAGTACAATGCAAAGACTATCCCTTCTTATCAATAAAATGAAATCTTACATAGAGGGGATCAATAACGTCTACTGATATTATCTTTAGTGATCTTCTTCAGTTGACAATTTCAGAGGTCAGTGTGAAAAGATTGAGACAAAGATCAATAAGATGGAAAAAACATATGACATATTTAAGGAAAGAGATTGAAACTAGAGGATCAAGGTAGGTGAAGTTCAAGTAGAACTATTGTTACAAAAAAGATAGAGAGAAGACCTAGTCCCTGATCAAAATATTTTAGCTTATGAGGGATATGATTGAGGTTCTAGAATGAAACATGTTGCTAGCATCATAACTGATGTACAAGAGTATGCACAAAGGTCTCAGTTTTTGGACTAGGCAAAATTATTTGACAAACTAGTCAAATGTGATGGTTTGTGTGCCTGCATGGAGGCAATAGTTTCTGAGTGGAAGAAGGAATGTCTAGTTTTGAAAGAGAGATACTTGAAGGTATTTTCAATAAAATATACTATGTTACTTATAAATCATATATGAATATGTAGAATCCCTAATAGTGATTGATAAGGTTCATCATGCTTTTTAAATCTTTACCATCAAAGATCTTATCATAAGGTATGTTGCTCATGACATGTCTTACAAAATTTAATTTTGTAATCATAATGGTTCAGCTTATGCTAGTGATGTGTATATATCATGTAAAATGATAAATTGGAACACACAAATGGATTTATTCAAAATTCTATTATAAAATTTAAAGTTGAACTTGAAGATGTCAGTGGAATACAATTATAGTTTATGTTTTGGTTCATTGGTCATTTTCTTATTGTTCTATTTCATGAGATCTTTTCTTGGCAAAGAGAATGTTGTATGGAGGACCAATATTCTTGTTGGTAAGTAGATTTAAAGGTACTTGGAAGGGTTGGAAGATAAGGTAGACACCTATAAGGCATATTTGATGACTCTTGAAGAGAATCTTATCTTTGGATTGGTGGGTTCTAGTGCTTTACAGGAAAATGAAAGTATAGGAGGTCCCTCTTTGGGACAAGAAGAGTTGGAAGTTACCATTAGTGGTTCATCTTCTAGACCAAAGAGGATAAGGACAAGTGAGAAAGAGAAGAAAATTGTTACTATTTCAAAAAGAAAAGAGGAAGAAGCTAGTGAAGAAGAAGATTTAGTGGAAGAGACAAAATTTGAAGAAGTGGAGAAAACTATGGTTTCTCCAAAGGAAACATATGTTATTGATTTTGACACTAGTCAAAGTATGTTGGTTAAGGGATAATTTGATATAATTTGTGGTCTTTGGACTGAATTCTCTTTAGCTGACATGAACTTGGTCTTGAAGCTATTGATTTATCATCTGATCAATAAGAAAATTATGACATCTAGTGTATCCAATATGTTTCTTGGAGAGATAGTATTATAGATTGAGAACAATTTATAGAATTCTAGTTCTAATTACTAGATTGTAAAAAAAAAATTTGATAAAAAGTATGATAGTACAATGCAAAGACTATCCCTTCTTATCAATAAAATGAAATCTTACATAGAGGAGATCAATAACGTCTACTGATATTATCTTTAGTGGTCTTCTTCAGTTGACAATTTCAGAGGTCAGTGTGAAAAGATTGAGACAAAGATCAATAAGATGGAAAAAACATATGACATATTTAAGGAAAGAGATTGAAACTAGAGGATCAAGGTAGGTGAAGTTCAAGTAGAACTATTGTTACAAAAAAGATAGAGAGAAGACCTAGTCCCTGATCAAGATATTTTAGCTTATGAGGGATATGATTGAGGTTCTAGAATGAAACATGTTGCTAGCATCATAACTGATGTACAAGAGTATGCACAGAGGTCTCAGTTTTTGGACCAGGCAAAATTATTTGACAAACTAGTCAAATGTGATGGTTTGCATGCCTGCATGGAGGCAATAGTTTCTGAGTGGAAGAAGGAATGTCTAGTTTTGAAAGAGAGGTACTTGAAGGTATTTTCAATAAAATATACTATGTTACTTATAAATCTCATATATATATATATATATATATATATATATATATATATATATATATATATATATATATATATATGTTTGGCCCTTTTCCATTGTGGAGAAAAGGGGGAGAGAAGTCAGGTTACATTTACTCAGAGGGATTATTTTGGAGTGCAAGTAAAGTGCTATCATTCTTGAGAAGTTTTTAAAATTTTTATATCAATTCCAAAGGGCGAGATTATTAGTATTATTTCTAGAATTGATTTTCGTTGATGTCAAAACCTCCATACCAACACTCTGGTAGTATTAGTTGGTTGTTGGCAATATGTGGTATATCTTGTAGTTCATTGGTGTGTGAAGAAGAATTTTGGTTGAGCATCTTTTATATTCAGTAGTGCTTCAAGGACAAGTGTAATATATTTTACCAGTGATTCATATACATCAGTACTATTTTATGGTTTTGGTCTTTGGCTATTCCTATCAGTTTCTAGTAATTGTTTATGTGTATTTCATCAAATAGTTTTGGTGCTTTAGCTATAGCGTATTATGGAAATCCTTCATTTCGTGTTAACGATTATTTTATGTCTTCATCTTTTGGATTTGGTTGTGGTTTTTAGATGGCTTTAGTAAAATAAATTTTAATACCTTAATCCCAACCTATATGTGGGTTTTATTGTAGCATGTTCTTATGTATGTCCTAGATTTAGGATCGATGTTTTTCATTAAATGTAAATGTACATAATATATTTTGCATTAGTTATATCATATTCTTGGTTTGGAGCCAACATATGTAATATCAAATAATAATATAAATAAAGAGATTCATTGTATCCAAGTGTGGAATGTGTGGAATCAATGTGGTAATTGTGGTCAAGAAATCTTTCGATAGTAGTTTACAGGAGCAGTGGCATCTATAGGGATAGATTCAAGATCCTATCAGTGGTTGCATATTGAAAGAAATAGATCAATCCTTTGGTTTTCTACTAGTGGCTATGGTGATAGCACTCAATTGTGGAATTTATCATGCATGTTCAGATGCAATTTTTAGAGTTCATGCTTCTATTTTGATATCTACTTTGTATATGGTTAGTTAGTCTATTTGGCAGTGAGCATTAGTATATGGTTAGTGAGCCTTTTTGTATTGGAAATGAGCCTTCCTGTAGGGAGAAATATTGGTAGTGAGGTGTTCTAAAAATCACCATACCCATGTCACCTTTATAGGTGTTTTACATTTCATGAGAATTAGCTTCTCCATGGTTTTTCCCAATTTGGGTTTCCACATTAATCAGGTGATGTTCTCTGTGTTGGTTTTTTTGTTTTCTTAATGCTTACATTTTATGAAGATATTTGATGTTCTTAACCGACTACTCTAAACTTATTAATATTTTTATTTGTGAGTTGAATGAGAGAGGAAAATTTGTATAAGTAGTGTGGGAATAATTGATTCACCCCCCTCTCAATTATTCATCCTGTTCAATGTACCACTATTCAAGTTCTTAAGTGATATGTTTTTATGGTTCAGATGATATTAGGTTTGAAATTTTGATCTAACAATTTCCCTAATTTTATTCATTAGAGAACAATTCCTCTAAATATTTGCATTTTTTTAAGAAATTGTATTTTTTCCTTTTAGTTTTAGGGTAATGTTAAGAAGTACTCAAGTAATGTGTGATTTCCAATTAGCATTAATTTTTTGTATGTCATAGGTGACTTATTCTTAGATAATACATGTGAGAACTATTTTGGAGGAAATATTCGAAGTATTTTGGAAGTCGACTAAACTTCTATATTAAGCATATGTGGCTGACTTGAAGTATGTTTATCTCAATACATATATTTGATATATCCTTTTGATATTTTGAGGGAGATATGGTATGACATGAGATAAGATAATACAATATGTGATAGAAGAATTGTGACTGAGCTCAAATGCAAAGAGCACAAGAACTAATGAAGTGTGTAGAGTTTGTTTCTTGAGCTTCAAGGGAACTGATTTCATGTATATGTTAGATTCAATTTTGAAAATTTAATCATTTTCTTATGTATTATTGTTTGCAAGTGATCTCTTTGGAAATGAGCATGATGCAAGAGTATCTTGTGTTCTTGTTAATCTTGCATTAACCAAAAATATTTTATTTCCTATTGTTCAATTTGTCATTCATTGAGCTTCTTTTAGTGTCCATTCAGTTTAGTTAAATTATTATTGTGCACCTCATGGAGTGTTCATAGCATCATGTTTTACCTTCACTTAGGTTTTTTCCTTAATTGGTTTCTTATTTCTTGAGTTATATTCGATTCTTGGTAGGAACTCACTATTCTTCATGTTTTATGGCCAAACTATGTTTTCTGATCTTGTGAAGGATTATCCTGATCGGCGAAGCTTCTTGGCTCATGTTTCCTGACCTATGTTTGACCTTCTTGTTGGTTTACATGTTATGTTACATCCATTTGTCAGGGATTCTTATGATTTAGGTCCTAACCTATAATATAATATGCTTTCCTATTCTTGGAGGATGTAAACTTTCTCAAGATGACTTGATGCTTGCGAAGCCTTTATAAGATTTTGTAATTGATCCTTAGAGGTATTATTTTTATGAGCAATTTTAGTGGTGATTTGCAATAGATCTAGTATAAAAATATAGCCTCTTAAAGGTTCCAATAACATGCCTATATGCCTAGAATGTAAGAATGCATGTTTTAGATTCATTGTAATGGATTTCATAGTAATTGAACATTGATCTTGCATTCTTCTCTCTTGTTTCTTGTTACTTTCATCATGTGACTCATGCTACAAGGATTGGAATGACTTCTTTGAGGTCCCTCCTATTCTCGACTACATAATTTGGTATCAAAGTGAGGTTGTGTTCCTTGTGAAAGTGAGATCTTTGTTCCTAAGATTATTGAGTCCTAAAATAATTTATTGTGGGGTGGCAGAATGAGGTTGTAACCTATAATTGTAGAGGATGCATCTGAGATGGCTCATAGAGGACATGCTAGAGGTGGAGAAAGGAGAGATGCATATATTATTGTTAGAATAACTGAGAGGGGGGTGAATCAGTTATCCATAGTCCCAAATACAAAATGTAAAACTTCTAAACAAATTCAGCTTAATCTATAGCTTGGTAAACAATAATACTAAATTATCTGTGCATTTTACCGATTACCAGTTAATTATTCATAGTGATTATCGACCAAATCAGATATGAAATATGTAAAGTATGATAATAAACACATAACACAAGAGATTTAATGTGGAAACCATGCAAAGGGAAAAACCACCCAGGACCGATAACCCAAAAATTATTCACTCTTCTAAAGTGAGCTCGGTGAAGAGCTAACCCTGTTAAAGGTTACAAAACACACTGTAAGGTGTGACCTTGTTAGAGGATTTAACACTAACAGTTATCATCCAACTAGCATTCACTATGGGGTTGGCAGGATAACAAATGTACATTCTATGAATGACATTACAAGACTTTCAAGTCTACTCGGTTAAGAGATTTATCTAATTACAACGGTTAAATTGTAACATCAGGTGATCTGAATACAATACAACTTGATTTGCAGATGTTCAGATCTATTCTTAAGCTCATAAAATCCTCTGATCAATATTTCTATTCAATCCATCAACATTCAGTAACTTACTGTCCCTCGGTAAAAGCTCTCTAACGCTCGGTTAACTTTGCAGTTTGGTTCTCCTTTAATCAGTATGATCAGGCATGCATAAAGCTTGTTCATGCAATATCTCTGTAGTTATCTTCCTCCAACATAAGTTTCATTGTGAAACCCTAGTCTCTTAAATAGACAAGTAAACTATTTTCTTTTCATCCATCAAATTTTTCCACTTAATCTCCTTCATTGATTTTACCTCTTAAACCTTCCTCGACAATTGTGTCAGTAATACGTTTTGATTCCATCCATTAGATCTTCCTTGAATTTTGCTAGCCATTGATATCACAACAAACTTTATCTTTCCACCTCGTGATCATACACTTTAAAGCTCATCAATTTTGTCAGCTAAATTCATCATTTAGTTCTTTTTCCCATACTTGGTTAACAAAGGAATGCATCAGTGAACACAAGCTTGGTTTATACTGTGCTCGGTATACACTACACTGCTCAGTGTATACTAGAATTCTTCATTAACCGACCACAGTGCTTTGTAACATTTTTCTTCTATCTCCACAACATATTAATGTAACATAATCAAGTCAACCATATGAAGTCATAGACTCATCAATAAGTTACCAAGAGTATTCCTTATCCTCATCTGTCATATCCATCTTCCTCAATGTAGATATCTCAGTTCTTCATCTTTCTCTTTTCTTCTACAAATGTGTTAGATATTTGCAACTATCATGATAAGGACTTTCAAAACTATTTGACATCAATGACAATATAATACTGATTCAATTATCTTACATAACACTTCAGTGTTCGTTGATCTCTAATCACTTGTAGTTCTTCAATCATGTTCTCAATCAGTTGTAGTTCATCAATCTCTCCCTTTGGCATTGATGGAAACTCAAGCAATATGAAGTATACCATACACATACCAAACATGTATTCTACAACTCTGTAAACAAATGTTGTAGTTTGGTATAAGCTCTCCCTAGCTTAATATGTTTAATCACTACATTACATAACAACATTGCAAATGCAGACTATCTTCTGCAAATATGATCTTTGCAGCTCTTAGATTTCTTCTTCTGTTCTCAACAACTGATCTTCAACACTCTCCCTGAATTTCTCAGATTGTGTCTCCCTTAGATAGATGTTCCAGTATATTCTCCTTGGTTATCATATTGTTTATCTCTTCGTTTGACAAAAATGTCAAATAAACACATAAACATACAATTCTGTAGTAGTTATGTAACTCTCTGTTGTCCAGTTCATTTACTGTATCTCGGTATACTTATTATACCACTGGTTTCTCAAATCTTTCACAACCTTAGATAGAATCCAAAGTGTGAACTATGTTGCATCAACATGAATGATCTTCTGATAAGATTAGGTTAATGCACCTCTAGATCACATTTGTGACTGGTAGATAGGGGATGGACCCCAAGTCTAGTCCTCAAGTATTCAAATGTATCTTTCAGTAGAGGCTTGGTAAATATGTCTACAAGTTGCTCTTTAGATGTAACTAATTCTAGCTTCACTTGCTTCTCTTGTACTTGTTCTCTTAAGTAGTGATACTTGATAGATATGTTCTTTTTTTTTAATGCATCACTGGATTCTTTGAAATTTTTATAGCACTAGTGTTATCACAATATATAATCACCGGCTCAGTGATTACCTCATTCATTCCTTCCAATACTTGCTGAATATATCCAATATTTGAATAGTTTGTGGTAGCAACAACATACTCTGCTTCAGTTGTAGACTGGGAAATACAAGACTGCTTCTTACTTGTCCAAGTAACAAGTCTTTCACCGAAGAAAAATGCTCCTCCGGTTATGCTTTTTCTGTTATCCACATTTCTTGCCCAATTAGTGTCGGTGCAGACTCTTAGTTCAAATTTTCCATCCTTAGGATACCATAATCCACAATCCTCTATTTTCTTCAGGTATCTTAAGATTCTCTTTGTAGAAACCATGTGTGACTCCCTAGGATTTGTAGAAAATCTTGCAACAATCCCCACAACATGTGAAATATCTAGTCTACTATGCACTAGATACATTAATTTACCAATCATAGATCGGTATAGTGTCTGGTTCACCTCTTTAGTCAATTTACATCTTATGACCATTGTTCCAACTGGTTTAGCATCTTCCATGCCAAATGTTCTCAGTACTTCTTTGATATACTTGGATTGTGTGATGAATATCCCATCATTCTATTGAAAAACATGTAGTCCTAGAAAGAACTTAATCTCTCCAAACATAGACATTTCAAAATCTTTTCTCATCTCATCAACAAATGATTTACATATGTGATCTTGTTCTCCAAAGATAATATCATCCACAAATATTTTAGCAATCAGGATAGTATCATTTGATTCTCCTTTCATATACAGATTTTTGTTCTGACTAGTTCTAACAAATCCAATACTTAACAAATAAGTATGCAACCTTTCATACAAGGCTCTCGGTGCTTTCTTTAAACCATATAAAGCTTTATGTAATCTACATACCATGTCTTTCTTTTTTGGATATACAAACCCTTCTGGTTGTTCTATGTAGACTTCTTCTTCGAGTATCCCATTCAGAAATGTACACTTAACGTCCATTTGATAAACTTTAAATTTCTTATGTGCTACATAGGCCAGTAACATTCAAACTCCTTCTAGTCTAGCAATAGGTGAAAAGGTCTCACCATAATCAATTCCTTCCTCTTGTGCATATCCCTTGCAAACTAGTCTAGCTTTATTCCTTGTAGCCTCTCCATTTTCATTCAGCTTGTTTCTGAAGATCCACTTAGTACCGATAACATTCTTATCCTTAGGTCTAGGTACAAAGGTCCATGTCTTTTTTTTTCTCTATTTGTTCAATCTCCTCAGTCATTGCATTTATCCATTCATCATTCTCCAATACAACCTTAACATTTTTCGGTTCAATCTCACAAACTAAGCATGTACCTTGTCTTGACTTACTTCTCATTTGCATGCCAGCTTGCTTGTCACCAATGATTTAGTTCTCAGGATGATGTCTCCTAACAAATCTTTCCATTACCCGATCTCTTCTTTGTTGTTCATCCTGTTCAGGTTCAATTTCTTGCTCGGTAGCCTCTTCTTGCTTGTCAGTGTTCCTTCTTGTTCCTTTGTGTTGTTTTCCTAATGCCCGATTGACACAATCTGCAGCTTTGGTTGGTACTCTGGATGTTCAACGTAAGTGAATCTACCATAATCTTTTGGTTCCTTGATGCTCTCTTCACCATTCTTATCATCAAACTCATCAACCCTGACATTAGTACTTTCAATCATTTTATTAGTAACTCTGTTTAGACACTTATATGCTTTGCTTTTAGTGGAATATCCAAGAAATATCCCTTCATCACCTTTTGAGTCAAACTTTCCATTTCTTTCATCTTTCAGAATAAAGTATTTACTTCCAAAAATTTTGAAATAACCTACAGTGGGTTTGTGACCAAACCATAACTCATAGGGTGTTTTGTTAGTGTCCTTCTTCAATTGTACTTAGTTTAGAACATAAACAGTTGTGCTAATAGCTTCTCTCCAGTATTTTTGAGCTACATTCTTCTCTATCACGGGTGTCCTTGCATAATCAACAATTGATCTATTCCTCCTTTCCACAATGCCATTCGGTTGAGGTGATCTCGATGCAGAAACCTATCTTTTAATACCATGCTCATTACAATAGTTAGTAAATTCATCAGAAATAAATTCACCACCTCTGTCAAATCTTAAGCATTTTAGTTCCTTACCAATTTCTTTCTCTACTTTTTCTTTATACCATTTAAACATTTTAAATGCCTCTGATTTTTCTTTTAAGAACATCACAGTTATCAATCTAGTATAATCATCAACAAACAAAATGAAGTATCTATCTCCATAATAGCTTTGTGTTCTCATGGGACCACATAGGTCAGTGTGAACTAGCTCCAAAATTTTCTTTGTTGAGTATTATTTTCTCTTAAAACTAGATCTTGTCATCTTACCTTTCTGACATTGATGACACATTACATGATCTGGCTTAGCTAGGCTAGGTAGACCTCTAACCTTTTTCTTTTTACTGATCTTGATCATGTTATCAAATTTTACATGGCATAACCTTTTATGCCACAACCATGCATCCTCATCTTTCATCATTAAACAAGAAGACTTATCATTATCAAGATAAAACAAGTTACCTTTCGTTTGTGCTCCTGTTCCAACAAGTTTTCCTCTTTCATCAAATATCTTCACTATCTTTCTCTCAAAAGCTACATGGTGGCCTGAATTGTTAAGTTGTGCCACACTTAGCAAATTATAATTTAGTCCTTCTACCCAATAAGAATTATCACATGTAATTTTATCATTTATCAGTAAGGATCCCTTTCCTCTAACTATACAAGGTGTATGATTGCCCATTTTTATAGATCCTCCATTATATTGCTCAAGATGATCAAATTTTTCTTCATCACCAGTTGGGTATGTGCAAGATCATGAGGGCCAAAAAGTGGCGATGTCAGTTCAAAACTTTGACAATGTAGTTGACAACTTTTTTTTCACCCGAATTTGATAAAATGAAAAGGGTATCTTAAGGAGATTATCAGCTTTCTATCGATATAATTACTGTCAAATTTTGAATTTGGTAAGTAATTATTAGTTATTTTCTAATTGAGCTACCTCTAAAGTGTTGATTTATATACTGATTGAAAAATGACTATAACTTTCAGACGGTATAACATTTTTGAAATCCAAAAAATGCGTCACATTCTATGCTTCACCTAATATAAGGAAAAATAAATAAAAATTGAATTTTGTAAAGTTTTGAATGAATTAAGGTGGTCAGACATGGGAGTTTTTTATTCTGAAAATGTTGTAGCAAAAAATTCATAATTAATTTTTTTTTGGAATAAAATTACAAAAAAATATGCATCACATCCAGGCATGAGTCTACTACTTATATATAAAATCTTATAATAAAATATTATCATTTGATTATGATTAAGGTGGTCAGACATACACCTACTTATTTTTTTCCTAAAATTTTTGTACTACTGCATTGAAATCTATACTTTTCACCAATCATACTAACTTTTTCTCAAAAAAGGCCTAGTATTTTAGAAACTACATTCAATTTTCTATAGATTATATTCTTACAACTTTTTGATATTAGGTTCATAGCTAGTTGAAATTTTCACGTCAAGTTGACTAACCCTGATTTGCTGATTTTTCATTGCCACTTAAGGGCGTAGTTTGGCCCCTCATGATCTTGCACATACCTAGTCATGTGATGGGTACAACCACTATCAATGATCTATGTATCATTTTTATTAACCTTAGAGATAAGAGTTATCTCTACATACCTTTCTTCTTCCTCAGAATCATCCTTCATTGCAACAAACATTACTTCCACATCATCATCTGTGTCAGTCTTGGTATCATTATCTTCAGCAATGTAACATACCTTCTTGTCTTTATCATTGTTGTCCTGGTTGTCTCTATTGTAGTGTCGGTAACTCCCATTGTTTCTTCTCCCATAGCTTCCTTCACTAGATCGATCCTTGTTTCTATCATCTTCTTTCCTATTTGGACATCTAGTAGCAATATGACCAACTTCTTTATAGTTAAAACATGCTAAAGGTAATTTACCTCTATATCTACCTTTTCCTTTAGGTAACCTCCTGGCCATAAGAGCTTCAAGCTCATCAATCTCATCATCATTATTACTATCATTATCATCATTATTGCTTCTACTACTAGATTTACCAATCTTCAGAGAAGTCATGAAAGAAGACTCAACAGACCATGCAAAACTATTATCAAAGCTATCAAGTTCAAAAGTTGTAAGCTTACCAATTAGACTATCAAGAGTGAGAGTACTTCCAGGTGCGGATCTCATTTCATGTATTGCAGATATTCTAATAGCATAAATAGGCAATAGGGTTCTCAAAATTTTGCTTACCACTATTTCTTTAGAAATGACACCACTAGATCCTCTGATAACATTAACTACTTCCTTTACTCGGTTTGTGTACTAGACTATATTCTCTCCTTCTTTCATTTTCATATCATCAAATCTTCCTCTTAAACTTTCAGCTCTCACTCTTCTGACATTTTCATCACCACTGTAAATTAGAGTAAGTTTATCCCACATGTCCTTTGAGGTAGCACAATCCTTGACATCTTCAAATTTGGCATCTGTAAGAGCAACAACAATCTCCATCATGCTAACACTATGCTCATGTCTATATCTTAACTAGTCAAGAGTCAAAGGTCCTGTAGGCGATGCTAAGTAGCCATTCTCCAATAGAGTGAGGGTAGAATTCCCAGTTCCAGATATATGTAGTTTCACTTAGCTTTTCCATATTGTGAAATTATCCTTGTTCATCTTTGGCACTTCCCTCTTATACATTTTGTGATCTTTCTGCTGAAGTCCTTAAAACTCTATTCCAAGCAACCAATGCTCTAATACCAATTGTAAGAATACCTGAGAGGGGGGTGAATTAGTTATCCATAGTCCCAAATACAAAATTTAAAACTTCTAAACAAATTCAGCTTAATCTACAGCTTGGTAAACAATAATACTAAACCATCTATGCATTCTACCGATTACCAGTTAATTGTTCATAGTGATTACCAACCAAATCAAATATGCAATATGTAAAGTATGATAATAAACACATAACACAAGAGATTTAAAGTGGAAACCCTACAAAGGGAAAAACAACCTAGGACCGAAAACCCAAAAATTGTTCACTCTTCTGAAGTGAGCTCGGTGAAGATCCAACCCTGTTAAAGGTTACAAAACACACTGTAAGGTGTGACCTTGTTAGAGGATTTAAGACTAATAGTTATCGTCCAACCAACATTCCCTCTGGGGTTGGCAGGATAACAAATGTACATTCTATGAATGACATTACAAGACTTTCAAGTCTACTTGGTTAAGAGATTTATCTAATTACAAGGGTTAAACTATAACAACAAGTGATCTAAATACAATACAACTTGATTTGCAGATGTTCAGATCTATTCTTAAGCTCATAAAATCCTCTGGTCAATATTTCTATTCAATTCATCAACATTCAATAACTTACTGTCCCTTAGTAAAAGCTCTTTGACGCTCGGTTAACTTTGCAGTTTGGTTCTCCTTTAACCAATATGATCAGGTATGCATGAAGCCTATTCACATGATATCTTTGTAGTTATCTTCCTCTGGCATAAGTTTCATTTTGAAACCCTAGTCTCTTAAATGGATAAGTAAACTATTTTCTTTTCATCCATCATATTTTTCCACTTAATCTCCTTCGTTGATTTTGCCGCTTAAACCTTCCTTGGTAGTTGTGTCAGTAATACGTTTTGATTCCATCCATTAGATTTTCCTTGAATTTTTCTAGCTTTTGATCTCACAACAAACTTTATCTTTCCACCTCGTGATCATACACTTTACAACTCATCAATTTTGTCAGCTAAACTTGTCATTTAGTTCTTTTGTCCATGCTCGGTTAACAAACGAATGCGTTGGTGAACACAAGCTCAGTCTATACTATGCTCGGTATACACTACACTGCTCGGTGTATACTAGAATGCTTCATTAACCGACCACACTACTTTGTAACATTTTTCTTCTATCTCCATAAAAGATTAATGTAACATAATAAAGTCAACCAATAGAAGTCATAAACTCATCAATAAGTTACCAAGAGTATTCCTTATCCTCATCTGTCATATCCATCTTCCTCAATGTAGATATCTCGGTTCTTCATCTTTCTCTTCTCTTTTACAGATGTGTTAGATATTTGCAACTACCATGATAAGTACTATCAAAACTAGTTCACATCAATGACAACATAAAATTGATTCAATTATCTTACATAACACTTTAGTGTTCGGTGATCTCTAATCACTTGTAGTTCTTCAATCATGTTCTCAATAAGTTGTAGTTCATCAATTAGTATTGGAAATGTTGAGACAAATTACAGGTAGATTGGAAGCTATCGAGACAACCAAAAGAGGAGGTTGGTATATTGACGCAATAAGTGATGAAGAAGGAGTTGAGGAAATCACTGAAGAAGGTGAAGAAAAACCTAAAGGTTGAGAAAGGAAATGATAAATTCTTTGAGATCTCTAACTAGGGTTAATGCTAGACCATATTTTTATCCACTTGATTATGATGGGAAGTTAAATTAAGATTAATTTCTTGATTGTATCATTGAGATGGTGAAATACTTTGACCATAAAGGCACTGATGAAGCTAAGACGGTGAAGTATTCCTGCACAAATTTGAGAGGACATGCATCCTTATGATGGGAATATTTTCAGACCAATAGATGAAGAAGAGGCAAGGACAAGATCAAATCATAGGACCAAATGGTGAAAAAATTCAAGGCCAAATTCTTACCTATTGATTATCTAAGTAATTGTTTTTAGGAAATTTCAAAACCTAAAGAAAAAGGATCTTAGTGTGAAAGATTACACCAAATAACTTTTCAAGTTGGATATTATGTATGGTCATATAGATGATGAGGTTGAGAGAGTACCTAGATGCTTGAATAGTGTAAGGGTTTCAATTTGGATGAAATAAGTTTGGTTAAATTTCAAAATATAGAAGAGGCTTACCAATATGTCCTAAAGGTATATGAAAAATTGAACAAAAGGCAAGATAAAAGACAAAAAGAAGAGGTGGAAGATTTCAAAGGGGAAGAAAATTTACAGGAGGAGAATGATATTATTCAAATATGAGAAAAATTAAAATAGAAGATAAGGAAGAAAGTTCATACCAAAGAGATGAAAGAAGTTTTCATAGAGGAGGAGGATCAAGTAGCAAAACATTTAGAGGAAATGGTTTTAAATGTGGAGGACACTGAGCCTTTGAATATAGTCAAGGAAATTCAAACAAGAGGACTGATGTCAAGGTTAGATATGTGTATGCAGAAGAGGAATCTACTGAATCTTTGAATCAACTCAAGGATGGAGAAGCACTAATGGTGAGAAGATCCCTGTGTCATGAGGAGACGGATAAAGATCTCAATTGTTGAGAAAGAGTTTGTTCAAGACCAAATGAAAGGTTGTAGGAAAATATTGCAAAGTGATCATTAATAGTGGCAGTTTAGATAACTTATATTTACAGGTGTTGGTGAACAAGTTGCAATTACAAAGGTTGAAGCATCTAAAGGATTGGGTATGTGCAAGATCATGAGGGGCCAAAAAGTGGCGATGTGAAAAACATTCACTTTTCACTCATCCAAAAGTGCATGAAAGTGCTTGTTGACTTTTTAGTAGGCCTAGGTGTCAGTACACCTAGGCAAACCTACCACCAAAGCACAGGCCTAATCGGGTACCCAATAACTGTGGCATAAATCCAAAACCTGCGAGCCCTTTTCCTCATTTCCTTGTGCAATTTTCTTCAAGTTCTTTCCGCGATTTTCAGATACCCGCTATATTTTTGGATACCTGATATTAGAAACAACAAATTCAACTCCAAGCATATTTGGTAAGTAGTTATTTATATAATTTTTATTAATTTATTTCATTTTCATGCTAAATGTAGCATTTTTTTTTAAATAGGGTTTTGTATTTATGTTTGTAATAATATATGAAATTAGATTGAAATTTAGATTTTTTTTAAATTTAATCAGGCATGGCTAACAACAATGAATAAAATAACCCTCCCGCACCAAATAACGATCCCCAAAACAATCCCCCACTTCAAAACCCTCCATCTTTACAAGATTTGATACAAGAAAATTTGAACACAATATGGGGTTTCCAAAACACATATCAAAATATACCTACATTAGGTCCCATGCTTGCCACACTAAATACAATTGTTGGAAACATTGACACACTCACGCAGCAACATAATGCTGCTCTTCATTGGCGTGATGATATGCATGCCCAATTTGATGATGGGCTTGACCCTAATGGGATTGCGGCCCTTAATATAAGTAAAGAAGATATAGCCACCCTTTTTGTTGATCCTAAAACCAGAATACTAGTTGACCCCAAAAATCCCAAATTATCAATAAAATGGTGCACAAATGAAGCAATGTGCACAAACTTTTGGGATCGCTGGTGGATGGTTTTTGATAAACCACCCCATAGCAATTTGGAGGTCCCATTTTATTTCCTTAAAAAATTGTATGCTGAGTTTGTGCTTGGTCACCATGTTGATTATTGGAGTATGAGGCCCAACATGGGTGTAGGCAGAGGAGCTCCTTAGACTAGGCCATCTTCCCAGTGCCAAAAGGCCACTACCTTTTTCCCCCCCACTGATGTCACACCCCCTCCTCCAGTGCAGCATCCCAATATCATTGCAGAGGCTACCTCATAGACTATTAGGGCTATTCATTTACTAAGTGATCGGTTGATCACTCAGACTAGGTCAGTGTTGCCTCCTTTGGATGTTGGTGGCACATCGACAGCTCATCAGAGTTCACATGTATGCGAGCCCCATATGTGCATTATGTGCAGGCATATGTGCCTTAGACCGCTTACTGATTCTGATATATATCAATTTCATTATATTGATGAGGGGGATAGAGGAGACGTAGCTGCAAAGGCTGCAACACCTCATGGAGCATCTACATCTCATGAGAGTGCTCAGGAGGTGCAGGCAGAGCCATTGACTCTTGTTGATACGGTAAGAGTAAACATTATAAATAAATTTTTCACATGACTTATTTAATTTAAAAATAATTTATTTATTTAGATTAGTTTTAATGATTGCATGCACTTATGTATATATATTTTTTTCATTTATGTTCAGCCCATGACATAGGAGGGGGTGAGACAAGTGGATGAGTCCACACTTTCAGCCATTTCATTTGGCCTTGATGACTATACGGTATATTATAAATTATGTACCCATTAGTTTTTTTTATATCATTTGGTGTACATGCTTAAATCTCTATCAATTAGAGCAATAAAATTCATACATTTACTAATATATATTGTCATCTTATTGTGTTCTTGCAGGCTACAACCAATGTCAGTGGGGGGCATGAGGGGGTTCCTTCATCAGGTGTCGACAAAGGAAAGGTAGTTAATTGTTTAAGATTAATTATGCATGCATGTATGCCACTTGTGTGTAGTAATAAATATTTTACTTGCACTTTATTGTATAGGGTGTGGCTATCGATGATGTCCCAACACCAGTTCAATAGCGTAGGGTTATAGGCATCTCGATTTGAAGTGATAGCCCGATTGTACGTAGACTTTTACATATTGTTATTTGTATTTTGTAACCAGGTTTTCTATGATGAAGTACATTGATATATAATTGACAATCTTTTTACTCTCATAGGTTACTCCGACTATGAGGGAGGGCCCATAAGAATCCTTCATTTCTTTGTTGACCTAGCCCACTATTCCAGAGGAGGGATCACCAAATGTAAGTTTTAATTTTAGTTCAATCAATTTGTAATTTAATTATGCTATCATCCTATTTTGTAGATTTATTACTCTATGTTGCACCACTCTACTAATCTCATTATTGCAAATATATATTTATAGGTCAGAGTTGGTATTGCTGGCATGGTCCCTTTGCTACCCAGGACTTATGCTAGGACACCTGCTCGTGGTAGGCGATCGAGAGACTAGGTACAAATATTTGTATTCAGTTATAAATTTATTTATTTTTTATTGCTAAAAGGCCGAAGCCCTTAAAGTTTTTTATTAATATAAAAGTAATTTTACAATGTGACCCCTCTCACTGCAGGCACTGGTAGGAAAGAGCGGGGTTGAGAAAACCTCCAGCCTTGCCCGGGACTGAAGTCTTGTACTTCTACAAAATTTACATGGGCATACCCATGACTCGACAATTGTCGAGATTTGTAAATATACATAGCTACTGTAGGCATACCCATGGCTATAACTATCAAGATTTATACATAATTTTGTGGGCATACCCAAGTCTCAATAAGTTGGACATATGTTTTTTCTTTTAAAATCATAATTTAGTTGATATACATTGACTGGTGTTTTGACTAGAATAAATCCTTTATACAATTAAATATCATTATTTGATCCCCTTCATGTCGATAATGGTTTGTTCATCTAGATATAAAAAATACCTGAAATATAAGACATCTTCCAAAACCAGGGGTTAACCAACATATATATAAAAAACCTTCATCTTGATTTCATTACCTGTCGAAAAATAGTGGGTATTATTAGAAAATATGTTATAATTAGAATTAAAGTGTAATCTCAATTACATGTTTCTCCCAATTTATAATTCATCTTAATAAATTGAACACATCTTTTCAAGCCTGCGGCATTTCTGAAAAAATATATAGAGTTGATCTATGTTATATTGCATATCTTAATTTTATCATTATTTCTGTGGAGGGAAACTATGCAAGATATGTAGTCTTGAGGACATTCCTTTGTAGTCTAAGATTAGTTTAGAATAGCAAATGCAATTGAGGTTCTTTTAGAAAAGTCATAAAATATATATATTAGTGTGTTTAGACTATTATGATTTACTAACACACTAATATATATATGATTGCTAGTAAAAAGGTTAATTACTGTTAAAATCTAACAATATCCATAATCTTCTTAAATTCCTGAATCTATACTATTTATTAAATTGGTTACTCCATATCTGAAAAATTCCACAGGGGATGAGCATATTAGGCAAATAGTCAGTAACAAACATAGTCGTAATCTTACTTGTATCACCTATTATCCCTTCTGAGCTATATCAAAACACTTAACTTATATACATGGGCTCAGGTTTCCACAATAATCATAGTAGCATCCTCTGTTCAATAAAGATTCTATCTACAGATCTATCTTTAGCATTAGAGTACTGTAGAAAATATACAAGCTAAATTAAGATTATAAATCTTAGTATACCTAATTTTTATGTCCATATATATGTCCATCGTTCATACACAGAAGGGTCCCTTGTATCCACTTACCTAGGATTGCTAAACTAATAAGAATCTATCAATATTAAAATATATACAGTCACGACTTAATTCTAATCACATTAAGAAACCTTTAATTGAGTCTAGTAAATCTCCTAAACCTAAACACATATATCTATTTATAGAAATAGCTAAACTATTATACTCAAAACTCTTAAATCCTCTAAGCATCTAAGCTACTGATCCTGATTTTTCTGTATAGCCACACACTTCCAGGCATTGTCCCTTCTGATCATAACAACAATGCATTCAATCTCTTCCAGATCTTTCTTGTTTTTCCTAGTGCATCTAGACATTTCTGGAGCCTTAATGTGCAAGTTAGGGGGAGCAATGTTGTCCATTTCTGAAGGTATGTCAAAACCTTCCAATCTCCAGTATTTTAGCATCCAATTGTTGTCCATATCTTCTTCCAGAATTTCTTTGTAAAGGAAATCTATGTTTCCGGCCATTTGTGGCCAATGGCTATCAAAATTTTCTTCATCCTTGAAGGATAGCATGGCTATCCTCTGTGACTGAGGAATATTATCCAACTCCTCCATGTCAGTCTACATTGTGGTTTTTGGGTAAGGGATTGTGAGATTGTTATCAACACAATGCACCATCTTATCCAACCCTCCTAAATGTTCCTCATCAAAAATCTCTCTTGATACCCTGATTATATCTGCCTTGCTCTTGCCTGCAAAAATGGAAAGGGCAATAAACTAGCCTATCACCCCTCCATTAGTCCTATACAAATAAAGGTTGTTGAAATGTCGATCCCCAATGGACTTTTCTATAGCCCTTCTAGTTGAATTGGGCAGGGGATTGAGGATTTGATTCCATCTTTTTGAAAAAATGTATCCTCGAAAAGCCATAGCATGATCACTCTTTGTGTAAAAGGTGCACAATCTAGTTTCCATGGTGGCTACTTAGAGATCCTATTCTTAGGATCCTATAAATACACTCTCTAGTCAAACTTTCTGGAATAACCAAGAGACTACCTTCTAAGTATTAGAGTTCTTCTAGGTATCTTCTAATACTTAGAAGGTTTTCATACTGCTAACCAGGATAAAATCCTTGTGCTATATGAATTACTCGGGAAAGAAAAGTAATGATACAATTTCCTAAGAAACAATACATAATGGTGGTATCCAATAGCCGTGAGAGTTGAAGCCTGGTGAATAAATGAGTATATAGGATGTATGATGAGGAAAAACTACCCATCCCTGGTTATCATGCTATCTCTAGCCACTACCAGATCTATAAAAGAAAGCCTATCTGTAATGTTAATTATTCCTTGTAATCATTCCATCTTTTTAATTGTGCTGATGGTTTGCACAACCAGCTTATAATATAAGAAGACAAGGAGATAAAATGGTAATGGGATTGACAAATGTCAAAGATATCTGATTTTCCTACTCAATTACTAGGACTTGATCTTTTAATCATTTCAGCACTGAGGTTTAGTGTTAATAGTGTGCCATGAATCCTTTACTATATTATATGATGGTAGAGAAATAGAGGAATAATGGGATTTTCCTATGTCAATGATATCTAATCATCCTACTTTGTTCTTAGGCTTTATCTTGTAATCATTGCAATGCTGAGTTTAGAGCCTAAAAATGTGCCATGGTTTAATATCTCTATTTTCTTGCTGGACATAGCAATGCATCTAATCATTGCAGGATATTAGGATCTATCATATAGAAAGAATTAGTAATTAAACATGCATTGTCTATCCATAAAAGGTGACTAATAATTAAGAGCCTTCTAATTTAATATGCTTAATCTATTGAATTTTGTTTAAGGATAATGATGATTACTATTATTAATATATCTCAATTTTATAAACATACTACTAAGGTTTGTATAAAAGTAAATTAACTGAACTATCATATCATTAATTTGAAACTTAAAGAATTTTTAGGTATCTTGATCCATTGTTACCACTCCATTAGCTCTTAGATTAGCTAGCATGTCAGCCTCTGTATTGCCTTCTCTAAAAGTATGTCGTATTTCATACTTTGTTATACTCTCCATTATTAGGTTAATCTCTTCTATTTTCGAATTCAAAATCCAATTCGGAGTTTTTTTAGTGTGAATGGCATTGACAATAATTTAAGAGTCTCCTTCAATAATTACTTTTGTAATGTTAAGACTCTTACATAATTTAAGCCCTTCTAATGCCGCTATACATTCAACCATGTTGTTTGTTGTGGGATTGATGGGTCTAGAGAATTTAGCGACAACTTTTAACTTCCAATTATGAATGATCCCCCCAATACCTGCTACCCCAGGATTACCTCGTGACACTCCATCAAAGTTGAGTTTATACCACCCTTCTTTCGGAGGTATCCATTTACATGAGGCTCTATCAAATTTCATTTTGGGTCCCCCTTTACCATATAGGGGAGGGATTTCTAATTTTGACCATTTGCATCTTATTTTGTTATCCCAGCTCTTGAATGACTCTTCGTAGCTAAGTTTGTCCCTGAGTTTGCTATTAATAATTTCTACTATAGACGCTTCTATCTTGTTTGTGATCGAGTTCCATGTTAATTTTTTGTCAGTAAAAATCCTTTTGTTTCTTTCTTTCCAGATTTCCCATACTACTATTGATGGTGCTATAGTCTATATATCCTTAAATAAATTGTCTTTATAAAGAGATGGCCATGCTTTAAGGTTGCTGATTAAATCACAATGAGAAGTAGATTTCCAACCTAAACTTTGGTGAAGCCAATTCCAGAAATTTTGGGAAAAAGGACAATTAAGGAGGATATGATTAACATTCTCGGAATGGTTTTCACACAAAGGGCATCTAGAGGGCCCTTCAAAACCCAGTTTATTTAATCTATCTACTGTAAGAATTTTATTTTACAGAGCCGCCCATAGAAACATGCTAGCTTTTGGGAGGTAGGATTTATTCCAACAAAGGTTCAAAGGTATGTCTATATTATCCATATTTTAATCCCTAATAATCAAATTGTAGCCCTCCTTGACAGAATAGGTACCATTATTAGATCCTGCCCATATTAAAATATCTGATCTATTTTTAAGTGTTACCTCTCTGTCCTTCAGAATTGCCAAAAGATTTTTCTTCTCATGCCATACATCATCAATTTCTTTTAGATCACTCCATTTAATATCTTCCTTCTTACAAAGGTAATCCTTAAGATATATGCCTATACCTCTTTTGCATCCATCCATAAACTCCATGGAGAAGCCCAGTTTGCTAAGGGGAGTAAGGCCTACCCATGAATCATCCTAGAATAGAGCTTCATCTCCTACTCCTACATCCCATGAAAGATACTTGCTAATAATCCCTCTGCAATCTAACTTTGGTTTGAAATCATTTTTTATGCAGGATCAATCAGAGCCCAACACTTCTTCAAAGAGGCTACATTTTGATGATCCCCCTACAACATAGGATGCAATTTTAGTTTTGTGGTCATTTAGAGATGAAATTTGACACATTTTGAGATGGCATATATGCCACATTGTACACCTTAAAACATTGATTTTGTAGACATTTTGAAATGGCATGTGCCATATTTGTATATGGACATACTTTTGATACATTTGATACATATATAGAACATGTTCATTTATATGTTATATTTGCGTTATCTTTTGTATATACATATTTATTATTCATGTTTATGGAATTGAATGGTGAATTTATATCTTGACTATGATTATCATTATGATTTAAATTATATCTTGTTGAAGTTACATTTATTTTTCTTTACTCTGGAATACCCTGTTCATGGAGCTTATTATGTTTGAGGTTTAACTTCTTGTTGGTGAACAGATTTTTCTTCCAAAGAAATGCTTACAAAATGACCCTTAAAGCCAAAACAAAAAGACTCAACCAACACCAATAGTTGGGTCACTTTGCTATTGAGAAGCGTAAGCACCCTCTGAATTATCTGGGTACAGCTCCCCATGCAGGATTTACAATGAATCAACTAAACTATAAATGATAATGCTTTTAACCTGAAAGCAATAAAGGCTTACAAACATCTATTTGTAAACATGAGATAGACCCAAAGGGACTAATTTACTGAAAAGAAAAGGACAGTAAATGCTACAAATTTCATTTGCCTAAACAATGCATTATAGAAAGAAACTAAGAGAGAAAGATGAATGGTTCTTTCCAAATACATGAAAAACTATAGCACAAAGTCCACACATGATCGTGTTGATGATCAGACATAACAGATATGCATTCAAAAGAAACCAATATCATTCAAAGATGAATATCAATCAGAAAGTGAGCATCTAAAATCAAAGTTTTAATATGCTGACATATCCTTCTTTGAACACATCAAAACAACAAAGATTCTACTATTCCTGTACATTAATCATTATCTAAAAATAAAATCCCTCTTTCCCTGCATTACAATAAAAATCCTAATCTATTCCTCCCCTGGCACAAAGTCTCTTGGGTCAAGCGGAATCCGGAACCCCCAAAATCTCCTCTATGAGCCTTATTTATTTTCCCCTTTCGGTCAGTTTCTTTCCTGTTATAATAACTAATTCTTGAGGATGTGTCTATCCACATCTTCTTTCTTGAATACACTAAAGTCTCCCTTTGTGAGTGCCTTAGTAATATTTTGTTATGAAAGTCCATGTTACTTGGCGCTCTACATCTTTCAAAATGGATCTATTCCTATAGAATAGTGCCATCTGGATCTTATTGCAACACAAGTGTTAATGTCTCTGTGTTTTGATTGGACACTTGGTGCTATAACTAGAGCATGTCATTTCTGGCTCTCCACACACACCACTTCATGCAAGTGACACCAAGAAACATTTTGTCGAAGCCATCATACATACGTATTTTGGGATTCAATTGCGAGCATGTCCTCCTCAATTTTCCTACCCTGTAAACCTGAAGCCAACATCTCTAAATCATGACTGATGTCAACACAAAGAACTACATTATCATGCATCATGAAGGCATCATCAACTTGGTATTGAAAATCACTCTTAAGTTTCCCACTGATATAGTCCTAGACCTCTATGAATCCAACAACTGAGCATGAAACAAGGTTCTGTCCATTAGGGAAGATGTTGGGTCCTCCTTGACATTCGGTGTTGGGGCATTCTCAGGAAATGATAATGTCTTAATATTGAAATTACGTTATAGATTATCATGTTCTCGAATGTCAATACTGTCAATGTGCAAAACCAATTCTCATTGTCATCGACCAGTCTAACATGACAAAGCTTTGGAAACTTCATTTTTGGATACCTTTTACTAGTTCTATTGCTCCTATATATAATTCCATATGTCGTGCTCTGCTTGTGAGCATTCTTTCGAATAGTTTACATATACGAGCCCCTAATGTAGAGGTTACAACAAGAAAGTGGAGTGCCCTTCTACTACCTCCCACAACTCACCAACCAACCACAAAGGCTTAAGGGTAATCCCAAACTATTTTGATGGTATAACACAACCAAACAAATGTATTTCTATCCCAATAAACTCCCTTTGCAAAGTGACACACTCAATCAAACTTCAATGCCTTTTTGGCTTTAGGGACAATAGGCCTAAAACTAACTTATTGATAGAACTCTTCACGAGTGGACTTCCTGACTACTCCCAAGAATTTAGATGGTCCTCATATGACCTAAGGCCTCTAAAATAACACTTGGTTTATTCCCACCAAAACCATACCATGGCAAACTAGACCGACACACCAATTTCCTTGTAGCCTTCTCAATAGAGGTTTTCTACTCTAACTTTTTCACAATTGAGTATCTTGATACAATCAAGTCATTTTCAAACACCCATTTGGAACTTATTTAAGATCCCAAAACCTTTCCTTCCAACTCCACTCCAGCGCCACCTAACACCCACCTTGGACACAGACCTAATTAGCCTAATTAAGCTTGGTTTACAAAGCAAGTATGAGGTATAGGGTTCATGGAACTGGTATAGTGCTTCAAATATTCTTCTCCAACCCCAAATGACTCAAAACCACCTTTACTTCACTCACTTATCTATTCTATGCACTTCTTTACAACTTTCTTCTACTTTCTAGACTGAATCCTCTCAAAAATTCAGACTAGGGCCTGATGCATGAAGGCCTTTCCCTTTGAGCCACTACATGAGCCTTTAGAATCCATTGATACATAGACATAACTTGTATTTTCCAAATTCTTAGGTTAAACCCATGGCTAGAATGCAAGTTAGGCCTCCATTAGTGTTCAGGGCCCTAGAAAAGCTTGCTTCCTGGACTATTTTGAAAAGAATTGAAATAACTTTAACAAATGAAACTAAAACTTCTTAAAATCAATGAAAATGTTCACTAACATGCAATAAAATATTCCCACATTCAAATCATGACCCTGTAAGTCCGTACACACCTATACAACTCTGAGAAATGGCTCAAAAATAGTTTGTATTCCTCCTTTATGGCATCAGTTTACAAAAATCAACTTCTTACCATTATGGTTCAAAGTGATGAGCATATATAACCTTCAAAATGAAGGTATATCAATTGGAGAACCCATTTGACTCTTGGGTTTCCAATTCCAATCTCTCAAGAAATTTTAGAAAGTTGCAACAACAACTTTTATTGCATTTTTGCAATTTTGCAAAATATGCCATTTTATGAACTTGATAGAGTTTATGATTTCTTTTTGAGATCAAAACCTATCAACATGATTTTTTAATTGAAAATAATCTAAAATCAACCTTTAAGACTCCATAAGCCTAACCTAGCAAATTATCACTAACTAGGTGAACCCCATGACCTAAGGTATCTTAGGCTTATAACATTGCCAAAAGATCCTTGATCACACATTAGGGATTCCAAAACAAAATTAGGATGATCTATTTAGATCCATCCTATTTATTACAAACATAGCAATGCAATTCAAATTCCTACTAGTGGAGGGTGCCATGCACTAGCCCTGAAAGATCGCTGCCCAATCGTGCTTAGTGCACCTTGGGGTCACTTGGGTCGAGCGTGGTCGCGAGCGTTCCGGTGACTTTGTGGGTAGAACAAGGTTGTCACTGGAATTTACCCAGCCAACCGAAGCCAATGGAGTAGATGGTTTAATGCCACGTCAGATGGTTTGAAAGATATGCTACTTAGCCACTTTCAACTGACCCTCACTGCAAGTTTTGGCATCAACTGAGATCGCCTTGCCAAATGCAAATGAAGTCGAATCACCCAAAACTGAGAGAGGTTATTGTAGACCTTGAAAACATGATCTCATAGCACCTGATGGTTTGTTAATACCTCTCATGAAGTTTGAGATATGAGCCTCAGAAGATCGCTGCCCAATCGTGCTTAGTGCACCTTGGGGTCACTTGGGTCGAGCGTGGTCATGAGCGTTCCAATGACTCTGTGGGAAGAACAAGGTTGTCACTGGTGTTTACCCGGCCAATCAAATCTAATGGAGTAGATGATTTGATGCCAGGTTAGATGGTTTGAAAGATACATTGCTGAGCCACTTTCAACTGACCCTCACTACAAGTTTTGGCATCGATTGAGATCACCTTGCCCAATGCAAACAAAGTCGAATCACCCAAAACTGAGAGAGGTTATTGTAGAACTCAAAAACATGATCTTGTATCACCTAATGATTTTTTGATACCTCTAATGAAGTCTGAGGTACGAGCCCTAAAAGATCACTGCCTAATCATGCTTAGTGCACCTTGGGGTCACTTGGGTCGAGCGTGGTCGCAAGCGTTCTGATGACTCTATGGGTAGACCAGGGTTGTCACTGGCATTTACCCAGCCAACTAGAGCTAATGGAGTAGATGGTTTGATGCTAGGTCAGACGGTTTGAAAGATATGTTGTTGAGCCACTTTTAACTGACCCTCACTACAAGTTTTGGCATCAACTGAGATTGCCTTTCCAAATGCAAATGAAGTCGAATTGCCCAAAACTGAGAGAGGTTATTGTAGACCTCAAAAACATGATCTTGTAGCACCTGATGGTTTCTTGATACCTCTCACGAAGTCTGAGATACGAGCCCTGAAAGATCACTACCCAATCATGCTTAGTGCACCTTGGGGTCACTTGGGTCGAGCGTGGTCGCGAGCTTTCCAGTGACTCTGTGGGTGGAATGGGGTTGTCATTGGTGTTTACCCAGCCAACTAGAGCTGATGGAGTAGATGGTTTGATGCCAGGTTAGATAGTTTGAAAGATACACTGCTGAGCCACTTTCAACTGACCCTCACTGCAAGTTTTGGCATCGACTGAGATCACCTTGCCAAATGCAAACAAAGCCGAATAGCCCAAAACTGAGAGAGTTTATTGTAGACCTTGAAAACATGATCTCATAGCACCTAAAAAAAATTTGATACCTCTCACGAAGTCCAAGATACGAGCCCTGAAAGATCGCTACCCAATCGTGCTTAGTGCACCTTGGGGTCACTTGGGTCGAGCGTGGTCGCGAGCATTCCGGTGACTCTGTGGGTAGAATGGGGTTGTCACTAGCATTTACCTAGCCAACCAGAGCTAATGGAGTAGATGGTTTGATGCCAGGTCAGACGGTTTGAAAGATACGCTGCTGATCCACTTTCAACTGACCCTCACTACAAGTTTTGGCATTGACTGAGATCGCCTTGCCAAATGCAAACAAAGTCGAATTGCCCAAAATTGAGAGAGGTTATTGTAGAAATTGAAAACACAATCCCATAGCACCTGACGATTTGTTGATACCTCTCACAAAGTCTGAGATACAAGCCCCAAAATATCGCTGCCCAATTATGCTTAGTGCACCTTGGGGTCACTTGGGTCGAGCATGGTCGTGAGTGTTTCAGTGACTCTATGGGTAGAATAGGCTTGTCATTGGTGTTTACCCAACCAACTAGAGCTGATGGAGTAGACAGTTTGATGTTAGGTTAGATGGTTTGAAAGATACACTCCTGAGCCACTTTCAACTCACCCTCACAACAAGTTTTGGCATCAACTAAGATCACCTTGCCAAATGCAAATGAAATCAAATCGCCCAAAACTAAGAGAGGTTATTATAGACCTTGAAAACATGATCTTGTACCACCTAATGATTTGTCAATACCTCTCACAAAGTCCAAGATACAAGCCCCGAAAGATCACTACCCAATCATGCTTAGTGCACCTTGGGGTCACTTGGGTCGAGCGTGGTTGTGAGCATTCTGGTGACTCTGTGGGTAGAACAAGGTTGTCACTAGCATTTACCTAGCCAACTAGAGCCAATGGAGTAGATGGTTTGATGCCAGGTCAAACAGTTTGAAATATACACTACTGAGCCACTTTCAACTGACCCTCACTGCAAGTTTTGGCATCAATTGAGATCACCTTGCCAAATGCAAACGAAGTCAAATCACCCAAAACTGAGAGAGGTTATTGTAGACCTCAAAAACATGATCTTATAGAACCTGATGATTTTTCAATACCTCTCACAAAGTCCAAGATACGAGCCCCAAAAGATCACTACCCAATCATGCTTAGTGCACCTTGGGGTCACTTGGGTCGAGCATGGTCGCGAGCTTTTTGGTGACTCTATGGGAAGAATGGGGTTGTCACTAGTGTTTACCTGGCCAACCAAAGCTGATGGAGTAGATAGTTTGATGCCAGGTCAGATGGTTTGAAAGATACACTGCTGAGCCACTTTCAACTGACCCTCACTACAAGTTTTGGCATCGACTAAGATCGCCTTGCCAAATGCAAACGAAGTCAAATTGCCCAAAACTGAGAGAGGTTATTGTAGACCTCAAAAACATGATCCTATAGCACTTGATAGTTTGTTGATACCTCTCACGAGCTCTGAGATATGAGCCACAGAAGATCACTACCCAATAATGCTTAGTGCACCTTGGGGTCACTTGGGTCGAGCATGGTCACGAGTGTTCTGGTGACTCCGTGGGTGGAATGGAGTTGTCAGTGGCATTTACCTAGCCAACTAGAGCTGATGGAGCAAATATTTCGATGCCAGGTCAGATGGTTTGAAACATACATTGCTAAGCTGCTTTCAACTGACCCTCACTATAAGTTTTGGCATCGACTGAGATTGCCCTGCCAAATGCAAATGAAGTCGAATCACCCAAAACTGAGAGAATTTATTATAGACCTCAAAAACATGATCTTGTAGCCCCTAATAGTTTGTTGATACCTCTCATGAGCTCCAAGATATGAGCCCCAGAATATCACTGCCTAATCATGCTTAGTGCACTTTGGGGTCACTTGGGTCGAGCATGGTCGCGAGTGTTCCGGTGACTCCATGGGTGGAATGGGGTTGTCACTAGAATTTACCTGGTCCACCAAAGCTGTTGGAGTAGATAGTTTGATGTGAGGTTGGATGGTTTGAAACATACGTTGCTAAGCCACTTTCAACTGACCCTCACTGCAAGTTTTGGCATCGACTGAGATTGCCTTGCCAAATGCAAACAAGGTTGAATCACCCAAAACTAAGAGAGGTTATTGTAGGCCTTGAAAACACAATCTCATAGCACCTAACAGTTTTTCGATACCTCTCATGAGCTCCAAGATATGAGCCACAAAAGATTGTTTCCCAATTGTGCTTAATGTTTGGGTCACTTGGGTCGAGCGTGGTCGCGAGCATTCTCGAGACTCCATGGGTCCAATGGGGTTGTCACTGGTATTTACCCAGCCAACCAGAGCTGATGGAGAAGATAGTTTGATGCTAGGTTGAACGGTTTGAAAGATACGCTACTGAGCCACTTTCAACTAACCCTCACTGCAAGTTTTGGCATCGACTGAGATCGCCTTGCCAAATGCAAACAAAGTTGAATCACCCAAAAAAAAAGAGAGGTTATTGTAGAACTCAAAAACATAATCCTGTAGCACCTGATAGTTTTTTGATACCTCTCACGAGGTCTGAGATATAGTTCATGGAAGATCACTACCCAATCGTGCTTCATGCACCTTGGGGTCACTTGGGTCGAGCGTGGTCATGAGAGTTCCCATGACTCCGTGGGTGGAATGGGGTTGTCACTAGTGTTTACCTAGCCAACCAAAGCTGATGGAGTAGATGGTTTGATGCCAGGTCAGATGGTTTGAAAGATACGTTGCTGAGCTACTTTCAACTAACCCTCACTGCAAGTTTTGGCATCGACTGAGATTGTCTTGCCAAATGCAAATGAACTTGAATCGCCCAAAACTAAGAGAGGTTATTGTAGACCTTGGAAACATAATCTTGTAGGCACTTGATGATTTATTGATACCTCTCACGAGCTCCAAGATATGATCCATAGAACATCACTACCCAATCATGCTTAGTGCACCTTGGGGTCACTTGGGGTCGAGCATGGTCGCGAGCATTCCTCGTGACTCTATGGGTAGAACAGGATTGTCATTGGCATTTAACCAGCCCAACCAGAGCTGATGGAGTAGATAGTTCAATGCTAGGTCAGATGATTTGAAAGATATGCTACTAAGCCACTTTTAACTAACCCTCACTACAAGTTTTGGGCATCGACTGAGATCACCTTGCCAAATGCAAATGAAGTCGAATCACCCAAAACTAAGAGAGGTTTATTGTAGAGCTTGGAAACACTATCCTATAGCCTCTAACAGTTTGTTGATACCTCTCACGAGCTCCTAGATATGAGCTATAGAAGATTGTTTCACCAATCGTACTTAGTGCACCTTTGGGTCACTTGGGTCGAGCATGCTCGCAAGCATTCTCGAGACTCCATGGGTTGAATGGGGTTGTCACTGGCATTTACCTAGCCAACCAGAGCTGATGGAGTAGATAGTTTGATGCCAGGTCAAACGGTTTGAAAGATACACTGCTGAGTTGCTTTCAACTAACCCTCACTACAAGTTTTGGCATCGACTGAGATTGCCTTGCCAAATGCAAACAAAGTCAAATCACCCAAAACCAAGAGAGGTTATTGTAGACCTCAAAAACATGATCCTATAGCACCTAACAATTTTTTGATACCTCTCATGAGGTTCGAGATACAACTCACAAAAGATCACTGGCCAATCATGCTTAGTGCACCTTGGGGTCACTTGGGTCGAGCGTGGTTGTGAGGGTTCCCGTGACTTCGTGGGTAGAATGGGGTTTTCACTAGTGTTTAACTAGCCAACCAAAGCTGATGGAGCAGACGGTTTTGATGCCAGGTCAGATGGTTTCAAAGATACGCTGCCTGAGCCGCTTTCAACTGACCCTCACTGCAAGTTTTGGCATCGACTGAGATCATCTTGCCAAATGCAAATGAAGTTGAATCGCTCAAAACTGAGAGAGGTTATTGTAGAAATTGGAAACACAATCTTGTGAGCACTTGACGGTTTGTCGATACCTCTCACGAGCTTTGAGATATGAGCCACAGAAGATCACTGCCCAATCATGCTTAGTGCACCTTGGGGTCACTTGGGGGTCGAGCCATGTCGCAAGAATTCTCATGACTCTTTGGGTGGAATGAGGTTGTCATTGGCATTTAACCAGCCAACCAGAGCTGATGGAGCAGACAGTTCGATGCCAGGTTGGATGGTTTGAAAGATATGCTACTAAGCCGCTTTTAACTGACCCTCACTACAAGTTTTGGGCATCGACTGAGATCGCCTTGCCAAATGAAAATGAAGTCGAATCACCTAAAAACCAAGAGAGGTTATTGTAGACCTTGGAAACACTATCTTATAGCCCCTAATGGTTTGTCGATACCTCTCACGAGGATCCCAGATATGAGCCATAGAAGATTGTTTCCCAATCATGCTTAGAGCACCTTTAGGTCACTTGGGTCGAGTGTGGTCGCGAGCGTTCCTAAGACTCCGTGGGTCAAATGGGGTTCTCACTAGCATTTACCCGGCCAACCAAAGCTAATGGAGTAGACAGTTTGATGCCAGGTCGAACGGTTTGAAAGATACGCTGCTGAGCCACTTTCAATCAACCCTCATTGCAAGTTTTGGCATCGACTAAGATCACCTTGCCAAATGCAAACAAAGTTGAATCACCCAAAACCAAGAGAGGTTATTGTAGACCTCAAAAAAAATGATCTTTTAGCACTTGAAAATTTTTTGATACCTCTCACGAGGTTCGAGATACAAGTCATGAAAGATCACTACCCAATCATGCTTAGTGCACCTTGGGGTCACTTGGGTCGAGCGTGGTCGCGAGGGTTCCCGTGACTCCGTGGGTAGAATGGGGTTGTCACTAGTTTTTACCTAGCCAACCAAAGCTGATGGAGCAGATGGTTCGATGCCAGGTCAGACGGTTTGAAAGATACGTTGCTGAGCCGCTTTCAACTGACCCTCACTGCAAGTTTTGGCATCAACTGAGATCATCTTTCCAAATGCAAACGAAGTCAAATCACCCAAAATTGAGAGAGGTTATTGTAGACCTTGGAAACATAATCTTGTAGCACTTGACAATTTTTTGATACCTCTCACGGCCTCCGAGATACGAGCCATGGAAGATCACTGCCCAATCATGCTTAGTGCACCTTGGGGTCACTTGGGTCGAGCACGGGTCGCGAGCATTCTCATGACTTTGTGGGTGGAATGGGGTTGTCATTGGCATTCAACAGCCAAATAGAGCTAATGGAGTAGACAGTTCGATGCCAGGTCAGATGGTTGGAAAGATATGCTACTGAGCCACTTTCAACTGACCCTCACAAAAAGTTTCTGCATCGACTGAGATCGCCTTTCCAAATGCAAATGAAGTCGAATTGCCCAAAACTAAGAGAGGTTATTGTAGACCTTGGAAACACTATCATATAGAACCTGATGGTTTGTCGATACCTCTCATGAGCTCTGAGATACGAGCCCTGGAAGATCACTGCCCAATTGTGCTTAGTGCACCTTGGGGTCACTTGGGTAGAGCGTGGTCGTGAGTGTTTTGGTGACTCCGTGGGTAGAATGGGGTTGTCACTGGCATTTACCCAGCCAACTAGAGCTGATGGAGTAGAAGGCTTGATGCCAGGTTGAATGGTTTGAAACATACATTGCTGAGTCACTTCCAACTAACCCTCACTGCAAGTTTTGGCATCGACTGAGATTGCCCTGCCAAATGCAAATGAAGTTGAATCACCCAAAACTGAGAGAGATTCTTGTTCACATGAATCTTCAATTTCACAAGCATAGGTCTCATCTTTTGCATCTTTAACAACTGTACAAAAATTTGACATT
>BSBK01009224.1:17500-93633 GCA_027943335.1 Chamaecyparis obtusa | reverse complement strand
GGGTATCCTCATACTCTATAGAAGCTTTAGTTAACTACGCAAACAAAAATATTGCTCTAGTGGACGTCGCCAACTAAATCTTCATCGGGTGCTCTGTCAGGATCACTATATCCATACTTAGACAATTTCTTCCTTCAACTTGCCATACTTGCATTCCAGATTCTGCGCTCTTAATAGAGATCATATGTTGCCATAATGACAACATCTATGCATCCACATTAGCCAAATTGCCAATATATATATATACATGCACATGTGTATATATGTGTGTGTGTGTGTGTGTGTGTGTGTATATACATGTGCATGTATATATGTATGTATACATACATGTACATGTGTATAGATAGATTTTTATGTATACATTGTGTATGTACATAAGACCTAGAGATAAGACTAATTAAGACTAATTAGACCTAATACTTGAGTAAGAAGACATAATTAAATATACTTAAAATTAGACCCCTTGAGTAAATTGTGACCCATTAAGACCTAATTTTTAACCTATTACCTGACCTAATATGAGTAATAAGACCCAAATTAGGACCTAATATCATTAATAAGATGGGCTTTAAAGACATAATTAGACCTAATACTTGACCAATTAACACCTAATAAGACATGTGTAGCTAGTCTCAAGTATACCTAATATGAGTTTGAGGACCCCTTAAGACCTAATTAGACCTTTAATTAAGACTAATTAACACCTAATATCATGAGTAATAGGACCTGCTAGTACACCTAATATGAGCAATATGATCCCTTAGGCATAATTAGACTAATTAACCCATAACAAGACCTTTAAATTATACCTAATTTTATACTATTTAATTTACCTTTAAATACATGTGAGTAATACATACCTAATATAAGTAATAGGAACTAATATTGAATAGTAATAATGCCTACTTAGGGACATATTTATGAACTTAATAGGACCCCTTAGACCAAATTAGTCATAATAGCTTGCCCTAATTATCTATGTACAATATGAGTAATAGGACCCCTTCTAACCACGTAATTAGATTGAATTTAAAGACTAATTAACACCTAATATACTCGAGTACTACATGACCCTTTAAGACCTAATTAGACTCAATACATGCTTAATATGAGCTCTTAAGACCAAAGTAGACCTATTAGTTCACCTAATTAGACCTGCTTAGATGCAATTAGACCTATTAGGACATCATAATTCCTAGTTATCTAGGTCTATTTTAAGAGGTAGATGATAGGTTATATGACCCCTTAAAACCTTTTAGGACCTAATTAGACCCAATTAGATGTATTACGACCTAATTAGACCTAGATAAGACCTATTACAATGGAATTAGACCTAATTAGCACCTAAATAGACCCAATTAGACCTATTAGGACCTAATTCGACCCAATTAGACCTATTAGGACCTAATTTGACCAAATTAGACCTATTAGGACCTAATTTAATACCCAATTAAACCAATTATGTCCTAATTAAACCTATTAGGACCTATGATAGGTTATATGACCCCATTAGACCCACTATGAGTAATATGACCCCTTAAGACCTATATTAAATCCCCTAATTAGACCTATTAGTAGCTAATTAGACCCAATTAGTTGTTATGACCTAATTAAACCTATTAGAACCTATAATACCTATTATATGACCCCTTTAATACCGAATTAGACCCACTATGAGTAATATGACTCCTTAAGACTTATTAGTGCCTCACCTAATTAGACCCAATTAGATCAATTGGGACCTAATCACACCCCAATTAGACCTAATTATACCTAATTTAACCTATTACATACCTAATTGGACCTATTAGGACCTATGATAGGTTATATGACCCTTTAAGACCCCATTAGACCTATTAAAATGTAATTTACATTTAAACATGTAATTTATGTAATTGATTTTACTTTCAAATAATGTAGTGAAATGCAGGCATAGTATTTAATTTTATTTTTATTTAAATTAGGAAAACATACATGATTATGTAGACTTTATTTGATAGTAAATAAAATCTTTCAGGTACATACATATTCTAGATCTATCAGACATCATTACACATCACACATGGTAGATGCACCGATTCCCCCTGCAAAACTATTTTCACGCACTAGTAGAGAGATTCAACGACTGCAAGAATCTATAAATAATCCATCTAGCTCTAATTGCTATAAGAGAATGTGCCAGTCCATCCTTAATAGCTTGATTAGCATTAGGGATGACATTCATGGTACCACTCCATATGCCCCAGATATTATAGAGTCCATACTTGAGAGGAAGAGACAAGAGGTTGGCTCCAGTCTTTCTCTTAAGGAGGTACAGACTTTATTGCCTAAAGCGACCCTAAAAGGGGAAGTTTCCCCATCTTATGAAAACTATGTGAAGGGATATCAGGTTACCAGGTGTGAGGATCCTATGATATCAGCATTGATATACCCTAGATTTCTAGCTTCCCATGGTCATTATCTGAATAATGACCAGATTCCACTGTACTTTTCATAATAGATGTTTGTTGAGGTTCATTTAGGTCATGTTGTTAATTACACTAATTTGCTAGGACATCTAGGACAGGGGCATGGTAGGCTTGCTGATAGAGATGCTTATCGTTGAGCTGATCGATAGAGGCCAATACACAGGGCTATTGTTGGTCAGAGGGCACCTGCTATAGCTCCTTCATTGGGCCCTATTGTAGATGTTATTCATAGCACCCAGCTTCGAGCTGTGATTGATAGTGTGGGGGACATTGTAGCAGCTACCACATCCATATATAGTTATCAGGTTGGTCAGTACCTGATGTCTCGATGACACTCCAGATTGTCAGGTGGACCATCTGCTAGCAGGACCATAGATGACATGTACACTGCAATAAGCATCCCTTCATTTTCTAGCCTGGAGGGACTTACAGGGGAGATGACATGGGTGACACTGACTAGCTTGGCTAAGGATCTATTGGATGCATATGCATTTATAGCATTAGAGCATGATATCCCCATATCAGAGGTTAGATCTCCTATGGGTACTATCAGATATGCTCAGTCACATCCTTCTCACCTAGACCATGGCCATAGTGGTAGTGCTCATGAGGATCCACCTACTGACCACTCTATTGCTGCACAGGGAGAGGCACAACATACATACCCTTCAGTCAGTGTAGACCATCAGTTCTTTGATGTTGGTCTTGACGATGTTGAGTTCAGCATGACCCCTATTGGTTATCTAGATTTGTTGACACGTGATGATATGACTTCCATACCATCTCATCTAGTTAGTCCATTGCATTCATCATTAGAGAGGTGTGTGCAGTCTACTCATGTTGCGAATGCAGATTTGAGCTTGGACCAGGCACAACAAAATCTTGATACCTTGGTTGATAGGATTGAGGCCAGTGAATCCGAGTACTATCATTTTCCACCACCTACACAGGTATAAATCAGATTATATACATGTATTTAATGTTACAATTAAACTTAAGTTTATTTTCAAAATTTCAATCAATTGATTTATTTTTTGTCTACTAGGATATGCCTCTTGTTACTCCTTCTTTGGGTATTGATCATGTACATTGTCGGGACTCACTCGATGATGACATGAGTAGTGGAAAGGTGAGTTTTAATTTATTATCTATGTGTACACACTTTATAACATGTTTTCTTGTACAATATTTTAAATCAAACTTAAGAGATATTTGTACAATGTTTATATGTTTTAATTTATATATCTCTTTCTTTGTAGGGATCTGCACATCCTTCACAGCATGATAGTCACTCTGGGTGTGAATGCTTAGTGAGGAGTCAACATGATGAGTCCTAGGCACTTTCATATTTGATCAGAGACATATTTAATATTATGTATATATATATATATATATATATATATATATATATATATATATATATATATATATATATATATATATATATATATATATATATATATATATATATATATATATATATATATATATATATATATATATATATATATTCATGTTTGATGAACTATATTTCATTTCTAGACTCTACATGACCAATTGATGTGTTTGATGTCATATTTCATTTCTGGACAAGCTTTTGATAGAATGTTTGACGTGCATGATTGATTCATATGTTTCATATTTACAGTACTTGATCTACACACATGATTGATGTTTCATGCATACATTATATATATACTTTCACTCTAGATACATGTGCATGTGTGTGATGAACTTTTAAATTTTCAATACTTTCAATAGATTACATACACACATGTACATGTTTAATTTAAATTTGATGAACTTGATTTCAATAGATTAAACATACATGAATCATGTTTGAATTCAATAGATTGCATACATGAATGATGTTTGATTGTACACATGTTTGATTTAAATGTACATTCAATAATAGTTGTGTGCACGTACTTTTAATTTAGTGTTGTTGTACTTCAAGTAGATTTATATTTAAAACATGCACATCCTAATGTAACACATGCAAATTCAATATATACACACATTCACATTCCAAAGTTAGAGTACTTCATATTCAGGTAGATAATTAATATATCATATCCACTTGTAAGACATAAATTTTAGATCTATATATTCTTAATTTTTAATTTAATTGAAACTCCATTCACTATGGGCACCAGTAGGAAAGAATGGAGCTAAGAAAACCTCTGGTCTCACTTGTGAAAAATTTAGTTCAAATCATATTTCATGCATGATTTATTCCACATCAAGTGGTTCATCTCTCTCTTGAATAACATTTAATATTCTCTCATGGTCATCAGTATCAAGTCTCCATTTACGAATGCCACGTCCCGTCACAGGAACAAGAGATAGGACGGTGGCAATTACAAGATGACTATACTAATAAACCTTATTGTTAGGTTGATAATCAATAAAATGAATCCCTTGTTTAAGTATTTTGGTTTGCTTCAAATATGTTCCTTGCACGACAACTGAACCTACACAATGTGTTCTTAAATGTTAAATATATAGATGTGATAAATACTAACCATATAAAAAAACTTAAATACAGTACTAGAACCTATGGGAAACATAATTCCATTGCTTGTTTCACACTATGTTAGCTTCATCCTCTCCTTACATCAATGTAATAAATAGTAACTAACACCTTCCACATTTCCAGGCTCTGCTACTACTACAAAAATTTGTCCTGCATTTAAAGTGAACTTTTAATTTTAGGAACTTGTAAATATAAATTAAACAAACTTTATTTAAATGAATTGAGAACTTATGAGTCCTTTTTAAAAACATGTACATAAACACACACGTACCAATTTTAATCAAACCTAAAATATGGTCATAATCTGTAGAAATCAATGGAATGTCATCAAAGCTTTCATCTTGAACATCATTTGTGTTTGTAACATCTTGTGGAACCAAATTCCATTCACTAACATATCCACATTTTTGGTTGATACATTCGTCATAGTTTTAAAAAATGCAGTCATAACAAAAGCATGAATAATCTCTAGTGTACAATGACCACACATTACTATCTGTACTCATAACTGTATATAGGGATCTTGTTTTGTCTACTCTCTTGCATCCATGGATTGATCTTCTATCAACACCTAAACAATAGAGAGGTCACATGTAAAAATTAAAGACATATATATAAGTTAATTCAAACAATGATCAATAAATTTAAAATTAGTACCTGTTATCTCCCAGAATACTTAGAAGGGTATGACTCGATCTGATCATGATGATGTGTTATCACGATTTGGCACCATAAAATGCATCTTGCACCACTCAACTACATCATGAGCATTATTTATATGATATCCCTGATAGTCCAGTTGATACTTTCTTAAAGCACGTTTAATACAAGCTCCTGAACCATCATGCTCTCCCTTTCCATTTCCACTCTCAAATTAACTCCAAATATGTGGTAGCTTTTGGTATTGATGATATCTACATAGTGTGTAAAATGGCCTTGCTGGTTTAAATTATGCTGCACATCCATCCGACCAAACAAAATGCTTTTCAATTTTGATTCCTTTGTTTTCCAAATATCCAAAAAATGTCTTAAGGCAATGCTCGACAAAATGTATGTCATGCTCTTTATCATCTGTAATGCCCCGCCAAGGAACCCTTGGCTCAAGGACATTATACTCATTAATTCATACACAATATATGTTTTTTTTTTTTCAATAAATTAGCATAACATTATCTAATGTCATTTATTTAATGTTACTAGAATTCAAGAGAGTAAAGAGATTATACTACTTGTCCTACTCCATTAACAAATTATTATTCTTTCATACCTGAATATCACTAACTTTCTTTTACATGATGACCACCATGTCCAACACCTGTAACTACACATGTCTAAACAACTGCATGCAAACATTAGATATATTCCATCACAAATAAATTCTTTATTGATAGCTTAGCTATGAGAATCATTATTAAGAAGAAGTTAAATCATTGCATTAAAAACTTAAAGACAAACCCTAAGGGACTGGACCTAAGCCTCGGGGGCTCATCATCGATGGCCTTGCCTACGTTCATGCTTAGAGACTTCGTAGTTTGACTAGATCCCCATTCTATCCTATCTATTTATAAAATCAAGAAAGCGGGTACGCAACCCTTTCTAGGGTCTTGTTCCCTAGACATTTTTCCCTTTGACTACCACCCACTTAGGTGAAACACAGAAAAAACCTAGACTTAAAATTGATAACTTGATAATAATTCCATAACTCAAAATAGATTGTAACTCACACTAATATAGTAAATTCATGAAACATCTCAATTAAAGTATTCACTAAAATGTCCCCCAAGAAAATAAGAGAATGAATTGCAACGAAATTCTAAAATAATACAACATGTTAAAACCATCATCGTGATTGACATCTCTTAATTATGATAATTATTATAAAAATTACAATCTCAGGTACTTGTACAATACCATTAAAACATGACATAATCTCAACACCTCTTCTAATCATAATGATCAACTTAGTTAAGCTCGAATGTATTTAAATGAATAAGACTAATAACGATTAAGAAAATAAAGGACATGTCCATAAGTGCACCATCATAGCAATAAGCATCTATAAGAAGACACAAAATGCACAAAATTATCAATTTTAACAAACTCATAACAACTACTAATAATGTATAATTCAAATAGAGATACAAATTGTACTCAATCCCATAAATGCAAGTGAATATAATCTTACAAAAGAATTAAAGAGCATAAAAATCTATTATTGATAACTAGTAAGAATTCCTCCTAGAATTGAATAGACAATATATTTTCTAATCTTATCATCCTTATAGTCTATGTATAGGATCCATCTTTCCATTTACTAATAATTTAAAATTTACAATAAGATTTTATTTGTGAAAACAAAATCACCATCAGAAGATCTTGTCTTTACCATTCTATTAAAAGGCAATATAATTTCAAACTATAATATATATGATGATTCTCTATTTCAAAACAACTTAAATCAAATGAAAATAGTCATATACTCCAAATTGATTTGAGGATGATAAAATGGAATAGACATTAACTCAAGTATAAACTGAGTATCTTGTCACTTATTCCTTTGGTACTTTTGAATTCTTGACAAAACATAGAATCTAAAAACCTATCCCTCAATCTTCAACATAGATTAAATTGTTAAAAGATCATCACTCAATCTATTCTAAAATTGTTTATATCTACATTACTAGTTTATTAATAGATCATTCCAATCTACTATATGAAATAGAGTAGATAATTATGCTAGATTGTGTTACAATGTTTTATGACAAAGAAAATATTCTTTCTTATCTAATTATTTTATTTAACTAGATTAAGTTAACTAGTATTATACAACTATTATCTATATTTGATATAGATTTCTTAAATAAATTTCCTATCAACATTAAATCTATAACACTAATTTTATAAGATCTTTAGAACTAAAAATAAATAAATCAGATTTTACTTAATGCTCTTCCTAGCCATGGATTAGCATAACTTTTTATTAGTATTTCTATGTGAAGATAAGGTACATGGTAAGAATAAATTCTGAAGTTTATATTTATCTATAGACCACCTATTTAGAAAAGAAGTTATCTAATATACCATAAGTAAGAGTACCATTTGAGGGTAAGGGGTATGGACTTAGGCATAAACCGTAGATGCAATTTAATATGCAGCAACTTGATTTGTCAAGGAAAAATATATGACGTTTAATACATGGTCTATCAAGACAATCAATTCAAAGAGTATGGTTATGACAATAAATTTATTATGTTGATTATTAATCATGCATTTGTGACCAGCAACTATAATAGAACAAAGTCAAACAAGCTACCATAATTTTTTTTTTCTTTTAAGAAACTGGCGAGTTAATGAAGCAAATGATCTAGAAAAAAATGACATCAATCTTCTATTTTTAATAATGTTCGGTTAAGTAATGAGAAAAGTTGAAAAGTCATTAATAAACAAGTAGCAAATGGTTTTAAAATAGGAATTCATCATGAGTCAAGGTAATCTCATGACCAACCTCAAACAATGACTGGTAAATGATTTTTAAAATAGAACTATACAGAGATTTTGTGGTGGAAAGGTTGAGAAACTTACCGTTAGAGTGCCCCAAAATTAGACAAAGGAATTTTAGTGATTACCAAAGATAATGTTGATGAAAACACCTCTCCAGTGATCATGAATGATCATATCTATTTTTTTTACTGGTATATTTTACACCAGGCAACCATGCTAAAAAAAACATGATGCTTCCCCTTCTCTTTCCCCCCGTATCCACCATAGTATCTCCCATGACATTTTTTTTTTTTTCCAGCCCCCTAACCGTCTTATAACTTCCTCTAATTTATTCAAAAGTGAAATTATTGCCCTTCTCAACTGAATCGGTTGCATTTCCCATTACCGCTAATAATTTCTAATATAGCATTAAAAAAAACTACTTTCTTCAGAAAGAAAAAGAAACGAGGAATGTATCCACACAACATTATTCTAATCATGTTACCTTACGATTCAAAAATATTTCTTATTACTAAAATTTAGGAGGCATTACCTTACGGTTCAAAAAGATTTCCTATTACTAAAATTTAGGGGGCTTGCTTTAGTTTCTAAAATATAGGAAATGATTTCCTTAAACCTCCACGTATCTCTCTCTTACTAGATTTAAGGGAAAAGTGAGTTTTAGCTTTCTTACTACTTTTCAAAAAAAGAAGAAATATTATCCCCCCTTAGTTAATTCATTTATTATAAATGATGTTTTTTTTTTTAGATTTTATTTTAATCAAAAGAATACATTTTTAATATAATTAAAAATAATTAAAAATATTTGTTTTATAATTAAATATTTATAATATCTTATAATTTTCTAATTACAATATGTAATTTTAATATAGAATAAAATAATGATTTAATGAATATTAGTATGACAAGATATCTTGAGATTAATTATTTATTTATTTAATATTATTAATGAATTAATAATTTTATCAAATAAATTAATCACAACATATATTTACCTTATCATTATGGTTTTCCAAAATAATAAATTTATTTATCAACCTTCAAAATAGAAATGACACATATAAAATTAAACAATATATTCTACATAGATGTGCATCACAATTATTAGAAAATGATGAAGATTTACTTACCCGCATCGCTCCCATTAGGCTACTTATCAATGACGCCCTTCAACAAGTCAAAGTTGCAGAGGCATTACATATATATAATGGTTAACTTCCAAATCCTTGGGTTAGCTCTTTAAATCTTCATAAGTATATACAAGATGAATGATTTCCAATTTAATAAACAATAATTATAGCTGAGAATATCTAAATATCTAATAAGCATATCATCATAACATAAATTTGAATACATAGCTCTAATCATCATAATGTAAAATGTCCAAATCAAAAATTCCAAGTATAATCATTAGAGAGGGTGTTACATCATCACTAATGTAAAAGTGATATTCTTTCTTTATGACTCGTGCTTCATATGTACTTTCAACACCATCCAAATCTAATTGTGCATGTCGATAAGACACATGTACCATGATAGTCACCTACTCTGTATAGTAGTATTTTGCTTGAAGTTGTTTTTGAGATACAAAGGAGTAGTTCTCTGCAAAATCAACAACCGATAAAATCTTTCCAACTGGAAAATATTCTTTTTGTATTTGGAATTGTTTTGCCTGCCATTTAGAGAAAAAAAACATGTCGTATGTATGGTTGAATCAATTTATGAAAATTCTCCATAAATGTTGCAAAAGGTATCTCATTTTCTACATATTCCAACCTTGTTGATTCTTTCCTGACTTTTGTTTCAGACTTTATGTACTTGTATCTCCTACATTTTATCATCCTCACCATGTCAGTATCTTCATGTCTCAAAGGAAATTTAGCCAAATCCCCGCATGTTTGACAAGTTCCTCTTATGCAATGTATTTTAGGTATTTCATGATCAATTGATTTGTTACATAAGATTGATGTTATGAATTGACTTGGATGTTTAGGAAAATCATTTTGAGAACCACCACTTTCTTCTATCATCTTTCTAAACCCTTGGTAGTAGAGATCGAATTCAATTTGATATTGACAACAACAAGTTTCAAAAGATTTATTTATCTTTACAAAAAATGGCTTTAATCTTTCAAACATTGTTTGTCCAATCTTAATGTCAGGTTTTGAGTTACAAAATGAGAGATACAATTCATGCTATGTGGTGTCCAACCAATGTTTTGTGTGCTAGAAATATTCCTTAGGCCCAGTCCTCTTCTTGATAACGTCTCTTGTATTTGGTGAAGGATGAGTATAATCAGTCCAAAATGACGTAACTAAGTTCCTAACCGTTTCATTAATTCTATCAGACCGAGGAGCTCTACACATTAGTGCCCAATTACCTTCCAATGTAGTATCATCCAAATTGATTCTTCTTTTCAAATAGTGTGTCATTGTCTTCCTACTGTACCTGATCTGAGATGAAAGTGAAGAAATTTGTCTTCTTTGGGACATGTTCTTATTTAAAATAGATGTCAGTATCACTCTTCTTGAAATGGACCTTTTTGTACATCTAGTTGTTTTCCCAATGGAATGCAAACCTTCCTTAACACCGTCAACAATATTTTTTTGTATGTTACTTGATTTTAACTGTTTCAAACTTGCATCTACACCCAATAACTTTAATGGCTCTTTTAACTCATCTTTAAGAAGTGTAATTGATAACAGTTGACTTTTTTCAAGTGTACCAAGATTCTCAAATTGTTTCATTATTTGCTTAGACTTTTTATTCAATGCCCTCTTCATAATATTTATGGGTTGTTTAGCATAATCTCTCAATTTTTCCACATCCATTTCAATTAAATGATCTATGCTTTTACGATTAATTTTTCTCTTCAACTGTTGGAGTAGATTATCATTCACATATGTTTCTTGCACTTCCACTGCAAATAAAATAAAATAAAAAATCTTAATATCTCATCATAAGGGGACCTTCATGAAATAAGTATTTACAAGCTCTTGAACATGTTCTACCTATAATAATTTATACATTAATTCAAGAGAAACACATACTTTTTTGACCTTGGGTTGATTCAACTTGGGATGCCTCTTGTCCAACATTTTCATGATCAAAGGCTGCATGTACACAACAAAAAACAATAAATTCTTCTTAGGGGAAAGACACAAAATATATATACACCAATAAGAGACTAAATCAAGATAGTGACTAAATCATGAGAGTCTATGAGAGAAAGAGAGAGATGTGTACTTATTTGATATTCTGAGACTTGTGCTTGTTGAGCTTGTGATGACCCTTCTCCAACTTCTGAAGGTTGGGCTTGTTGAGCTTGTAATGACCCTTCTCCAGCTTCTGAAGGTTGGGCTTGTTGAGATTGTGATGACCCTTCTCCAACTTCTGAAGGTTGGGCAGCTTGTTGAACTTGTGATTCTTGAGCATTTCCTACACATGTATGAAGTATAAATTAGTCCTAGAATTTTTCTTGTCTAATTAGTCCTAATTGGTTCTAATAGGTCATAATTGGTTCTAATTGGTCCTAATTGGTTCTAATTGAGTCTAATTAGATCTAATAGGTCATAATTGAATCTAAGTGGCCCTACTTGAGTCTAATAGGTCATATTAGGTCCTAATTGGTCCATATTAGGTCCTAATTGGTCCTAATTGAGTCTAATTAGATGTAATAGGTCATAATTGAATCTAATAGGTTATAATTAGGTCATAATTGGTCCTAATTGAGTCTAGTTGGTCCTAATTGAGTCTAATAGGTCATAATTATGTCCTAATTGGTCCTAATTGGTCCTAATTGGTCCTAATTGAGTCTAGTTAGTCCATATTAGTTCCTAATTGGTCCTAATTGAGTATAATTATATCTAATTGGTCATAATTAGGTCATAATTGGTCCTAATTGAGTCTAATTAGATCTAATAGGTCAAAATTAAATCTAAGTGGCTCTAATTGAGTCTAATAGGTCATGTTATGTCCTAATTGGTCCATATTAGGTCCTAATTGGTTCTAATTGAGTCTAATTAGATCTAATAGGTCATAATTGAATCTAATTGGTCCTAATTGAGCCTAATTAGATCTAATAGGTCATAATTGAATCTAAGTGGCCCTAATTGAGTCTAATAGGTCATGTTATGTCCTAATTGGTCCATATTAGGTCCTAATTGGTCCTAATTGAGTCTTCTTGGTCCTAATTGAGTCTAATTGAATCTACTAGGTTCTAATTGAGTCATAATTGAATCTAATAGGTCTTAATTGAATCTAGTCAGTCCTAATTAAGTCCTAATTGGTCCTAATTGATCCTAATTGAGTCTAATTAGATCTAATAGGTCATAATTGAATTTAAGTGGCCCTAATTGAGTTTAATAGGTCATGTTATGTCCTAATTGGTCCATATTAGGTCCTAATTGGTCCTAATTGAGTCTAGTCGGTCCTAATTGAATATAATAGGTCCTAATTAAGTCATAATTGAATCTAATAGGTTGTAATTGAGTCTAGTTGGTCCTTATTGGTCCTAATTGGTCCTAATTGAGTGTAATTAGATCTAATAGGTCATAATTGAATCGAAGTGGCCCTAATTGAGTCGAATAGGTCATATTAGGTCATAATTGGTCTAGTTAGTCCATATTAGGTCCCAATTGGTCGTAATTGGTTCTAATTGAGTCTAATTAGATCTAATAGGTCATAATTGAATCTAAGTGGCCCTAATTGAGTCTAATAGGGCATATTAGGTCCTAATTGGTCCATATTAAGTCCTAATTGGTCATAATTAACTCTCATTAGATGTAATAGGTCATAATTGAATCTAATAGGTCCTAATTGGTCTTAATTGAGTCTAGTTGGTCCTAATTGAGTCTAGTTAGTCCATATTAGGTCCTAATTGGTCCTAATTTAGTCTAATTAGATGTAATAGGTCATAATTGAGTCTAATAGGTCATAATTAGGTCCTAATTGGTCCTAATTGAGTCTAGTTGGTCCTAATTGAGTCTAGTTAGTCCATATTAGGTCATAATTGGTCCTAATTGAGTCTAATTAGATCTAATAGGTCACAATTGAATCTAATTGGTCATAATTGGTCCTAATTGAGTCTAATTAGATCTAATAGGTCATAATTCAATCTAAGTGGCCCTAATTGAGTCTAATAGGTCATGTTATGTCCTAATTGGTCCATATTAGGTCCTAATTGGTCCCAATTGGTCTTAATTGAGTCTAATTGAATCTAATAGGTCCTAATTGAGTCATAATTGAATCTAATAGGTCCTAATTGAGTCTAGTTGGTCCTAATTGGTCCTAATTGGTCCTAATTGGTTCTAGTTGAGTCTAATTAGATCTAATAGGTCATAATTGAATCTAAGTGGCCCTAATTGAGTCTAATAGGTCATATTAGGTCCTAATTGGTCTAGTTAGTCCATATTAGGTCCTAATTAGTCCTAATTGGTTCTAATTGAGTCTAATTAGATCTAATAGGTCATAATTGAATCTAAGTTGCCCTAATTGAGTCTAATAGGTCATATTAGGTCCTAATTGGTCCATATTAAGTCCTAATTGGTCGTAATTAAGTCTAATTAGATGTAATAGGTCATAATCAAATCTAATAGGTCATAATTAGGTCCTAATTGGTCCTAATTGAGTCTAGTCGGTCCTAATTGAGTCTAGTTAGTCCATATTAGGTCCTAATTGGTCCTAATTGATCCTAATTGAGTCCAATTAGATGTAATAGGTCATAATTAGGTCATAATTGGTCCTAATTGAGTCTAGTTGGTCCTAATTGAGTCTACTTTATCCATACTAGGTCCTAATTGGTCCTAATTGAGTGTAATTAGATCTAATAGGTCATAATTGAATCTAATTGGTCCTAATTGGTCCTATTGGAGTCTAATTAGATCTAATAGGTCATAATTGAATCTAAGTGGCCCTAATTGAGTATAGTAGGTCATGTTATGTCCTAATTGGTCCATATTAGGTCCTAATTGGTCCTAATTGAGTCTAGTTGGTCCTAATTGAGTCTAATTGAATCTAATATGTCCTAATTGAGTCATAATTGAATTTAATAGGGCCTAATTGAGTCTAGTTGGTCCTAATTGAGTCTAATTGAGTCTAGTTGTTCCTAATTACATCCTAATTGAATCTAATAGGTCCTAATTGAGTCTAATAGGTCATGTTAGGTCCTAATTGGTCCTAATTGAGTCCAGTTGGTCCATATTAGGTCCTAATTGGTCCTAATTGAGTCTAATTAGTCCTAATTGAGTCTAATAGGTCATGTTAGGTCCTAATTGGTCCATATTAGGTCTGACTTGGTCCCAATTGAGTCTAATTAGCCCTAATTTTGAGTCTAATAGGTCATATTAGGTCCTAATTGGTCCATATTAGGTCCTAATTTGTCCTAATTGAGTCTAATTAGATCTAATAGGTCATAATTGAATCTAATAGGTCCTAATTAGGTCCTAACTGGTCCTAATTGAGTCTAATTAGATCTAATAGGTCATAATTGAATCTAATTGGCCCTAATTGAGTCTAATAGGTCATATTAGGTCCTAATTGGTCCTAATTGAGTCTAATTAGATCTAATAGGTTATAATTGAATCTAATAGGTCCTAATTAGGTCCTAATTGGTCCTAATTGAGTCTAGTTGGTCCTAATTGAGTCTAGTTAGTCCATATTAGGTCCTAATTGGTCCTAATTGGTCCTAATTAAGTCTAGTTGGTCCATATTAGGTCCTAATTGGTCCTAATAGGTCAGATAATTAGTCCTAATTAGGTTCTAATAGGTCCTAATAGGTCCTGATTAGTCCTAATAGGTCCTATTTGGTCCTAATTAGTTCTAATTAGTCCTAATAGGTCCTATTTGGTCCTAATTAGTTCTAATTAGTCCTAATAGGTCCTATTTGGTCCTAATTAGTTCTAATTAGTCCTAATAGGTCCTATTAGGTCCTAATTAGTCCTAATAAGTCCTAATAGGTCCTAATTAGTCCTAATTAGTCTTAATAGGTCCTATTAGGTCCTAATTAGTCCAAATAGGTCCTATTAGGTACTATTTGGTTCTAATTAGTTCTAATTGGTCCTAATTGGGTATAATTGGTCCTATTAGTCCTAGAATAGGTCCTAATTAGTCCTAATAAGTCCTATTAGTTCATATAGGTCTAGTTAAGTCTAATAGAGCTACAATATCACATTTACATGAACATTAAGACAAGTCTTGACCATCAACTTAAAATATCTATCTATCTAGACATCTTAGACATACCTTGTTTTCGACGATGATATCTTTCTCATGATTCTTCACGTAGTTTTTGTTCAGTCTCTTCTGAATAAAGTCATGTACTTTTGTTTAGCCTTCTCTTTTTATTTCCCATCACAACTTAGAAAATTATTCTGTGCCAAAATGTCTTTCTTCTCCTAAATGCGAATTATTTTACAGGTTTTGGATTTATGAAATGAAAAAAATAAACATTTATTTATACCTAATTCTTATCAACCAGAAATGCCACCAAAAATGCTGACATAGGTTTCTATCGAAAGTCAAACTTGACTTTCTATCAAAAGTAAATGACTTTTGATCGAAACTAGTTTAGTATTAACTAAATTTTCCATTTTTGGGAAAAGTACTTTCGATAGAAAGTACCTGGTTTGAGCCATGGTTTGAAGTTTTCAAGAAATTCTGAGAATTTCATGGCTTCGAACCTCAAGCGCGCTGATCAAATGGATGAATAAGAAGACATCCTTTTGCATTCAACAATTACTCAGAGCTAGCTTTCAAACTGTTATATATTTGACTATTCTTAATTTTATTATGTGTATGGTTTTTGACATTAAATGAATGTAGGTTTTTTTATCAAATATAAACCTCTAAGTTTGACGTTCAATGAGAAATAGTAAAACAAGGGTTTTTTTTTAAAAAAAATAACAGTACCCTCTGTATTTGAGTCTACTTTCTATTAAAGAAATAATAATTGAAATTTGATAAATACACAATAATTTATAAGCTATGTAGTCAAGGTAGGTCAAAATTTTGGTTTAGTCAACTTCAAACGTTAATAAAATATGCAATAATAGTGATAATGTCATCAAACCAATTGCATGCCCTCCATATGGATGTTAAAAAACTAAATTTGAAAGAATTGCATTCATATCTATTTTACAAAAAAAGTTATGCTCTATGAAAAAAGTGTTACTATTTGAAAATGACGTTTTCAGTACCATACAAGTTTTTGTGGGAGAAAGAAAAAAGTATTCAAATAAATTTTAAAAAAATAAAAATATATATATTTAGAAACTAGACAAAAAATCCTAAAAGACTCTAATTTTTTTCATCCTTTGATTTCGAGCGGTTCAATAGCAATATGATCTGAATCTGAAATTTTTTCTCAAAATGTAGAGTTCAGTGTCTGTTCAGGCTAAAAAGTGTAACCCACTATTATGGGTTCACCCACTAAGGACTTTCGATCAAAAGTCCTATATGTACTTTCGATAGAAAGTGACATGAGACTTTTGATCGAAAGTGACTTGCCTAAGGACTTTCATTTGTAAGTTTTGTACTTACGATCAAAAGTAACTTGCCTAAGGACTTTCGATCATAAGTTTTATACTTATGATCGAAAGTATGTGTGAGTTTCTATCAAAAGTGTGTAAGGATTTTTGGGCTAGACTCGCTTTTCTGGCCGAATTCGTTCCTCCAAAAAAGTGTAACCCACTATTGTGGGTTCACCCAAAATAGTGATGGTATTTTCTTATATCAAACAAAGTATCTAAAAGACTTGTTGAAAATATTTGAAATTGAAAATTGTAAACTTGTTGGCACACCTATGGTAACTGGTAATAAGTTATCTAGCACAAATGAAACACCTACAGTTGAACAAAAGAAGTATAGATCTATGATTGGAGGACTCTAGTATTTAAGTCATACAAGACCAGATATATCACATGCAGTTGGAATTGTTGCAAGATTTCAAGTTGATCCTAAAGAGTCACATTATAAAAAAGTAAAAAGAATATTACAGTATTTAAAAGGCACAATTGACTATGGATTGTGGTATGAAAAATTAGATGACTTTACCCTATGTGCATATACAGATGCAGATTAGGGAGGTAGTGTTGATGAAAAAAGAGTACAAGTGGCAGAGCATCTTTTCATGGAAGAAGATTGGTTTCTTGGCTAAGTAAGAAACATAATTGTATTTCACAAAGCACAACAGAAGAAAAATCTATAGCAACAACAAATAATTATAATCAAAAAATTTGGATGAAACAAATGTTGAAGGATATTGGAATTAATTTCAATGAGACTATTATCATACATTGTGATAACACTAGTACACTAAGTATGTCGAAGAACCCTATCTTGCATTCTAAAATAAAGCATATAGAAATCAAGTATCACGTGGTAAGACAGAAAGTCACAGAAAAAGAAGTCAGACTTGAGTATATTAGTACAAAGGAGTAGATTGTAGATATATTTACAAAGCCTTTACCTAAAGACACATTTAAGTATTTGAGAGGTATGCTTGGGGTTATGTCCAAACCTAATCTTGAGTAGTGATGCAGAGAGGTACATCAATGTAGTTGTATATTTTCTCTATCCATTCTAGACTACATGCTGATACTTCCTCAATGGGGGACTATGTGTTTTTCTGAGCTGAGTCATGAAGGACTCTTGTGAATGTACTTTCTGAATAGTGTCTTTTGACATTTGAGCTTGTATTGGATTTCCATATTGATTCTTTCTTTGCCATTAATGTCAATGCGGGAGATAAGGATAGTAAATTAAAAACATTCGATTGATGAAGAGGATTTGAAAAGATAATGCAAAGTAGTAGTGTTGCAGTTGGTATTCATGGAACTTGGATGTTTTTCATCTATGTTTCCATCAATGCCAATGGGGGAGATTATAAGGAATGCATGCTAAATATGTCCTATGGGGGACTATTAGGAGTCATTCTATACCAATTGTATATTGCATTCATGACTATGTTTGTCATTGACATCAACACAATGATCCACTAAAGAATAGAAAAGAAGACAATGTTTTGTATTAGCGCACATGGATAACTATAGATCAAGCTATGTGGAGTTAAGGAATTATTCTATATTGTGTCCTAAGATGGTAGTTAAGAGTGCGTACAAAAATTTAATTATTGATGACAGTTATGTACAATTTAGTGGAAATAGTATTCAGATAGTTTTCCTGAGAAGAGGTTTGTGATAGCTAGATTATATCTCCTAATTGGGATAGAATATGGACATGCAAAGTTGAATGGAGGTTGATGATATTTTAGAGGTGACCTGGATGAGACAGAAAAGTTGGAGGTTGCACATGTGAAGTATTATTTAGTTTGGAAGCTTACAGTTTTATGTGGTTATGAAATATTATGTAACATGTAATGATTTATATTTTGTAATGTTTAAGCCTAGTTGGCTGACTCATTTGTAATTATTTGAGTGCGGTATAAAGAAAGGAGTATTTTCCTTGATTGAGAGATGACATATGTAATTGAGAAGTATATGTCAATGTTGATAGAGGATATGTGAATTGAACAGATTTGGTATCTGAGATCTGGTGAAGTAGTTGGTGTAGTTGTGGCACATACAAAGGATTTGTAGAGATCAGTATTTGTTGGTATTGTTCTATTTGAATAGTACAGAGATCAGTTGGACAATATGTTCAGTGATATTGCCCTTGTAGCTATTTGGACAGTGGGTCCTTCTACCTTCCATAACATGGACTAATATGTATTGAATGTATTTCATAAGACTCCAAACAGAGTCCATCCTCTCACAAGGAATTTTCATATTAGTACATCTTTTGTGGGCATCATTCCCACTGGGGTTTACTCTCTCATCAAGAGGTTCCCTAGTCAACATATCTTGTGTTATTGTGTATGTTTATCTTTCTATGGCTATTTTTTATATTGGTTACATGGTTTAAATCTAATAATGGTATTATAAGTTGTTTTTATCTGATAACTAATTCAACCCCCCCCCCCCCCCCTCTCTCAGTTCTCTTGGTGGACTTTACTTTCTAACAGTGTACCATCATCAATTGAACACTGAATATTTTTAGTATTGTCATCAAAGCCAACAAGGGAGATTGTTACTATAACTGATAGTTAATGGCGATGATGTTGAAGACCAACCAAGATTAGAGGAATTCATGATAGTAGAAAGGTTAGATCAGTTATTGTCTTGTCATTGATGTCATACAATTGATTTCTGATTTATATTATGTTGTCATATCATTTGGTATATGGTATAGGTTGGATTTGTTTAGAATAAGAATAAATGAGATGTTGTAAAGGTGATGAACTTAAATGGACAATTGATACAGATCAAACAATGATTAGATTATGTTGATATAATTGTTTTCTACCTAACATTTGATTATGTTAAGTCGGTAAAGTAAGGTAATGAAGATTTATCAAGTTGGTAAGTTAAACTAATTTTGGCTACTAAAAAGGAAAAGTCACTCATTAAAGGTAAAAGGTAAAAGGAAGTATGTTTCGGTAAACGCAAAGGAATTGAAGGTACTGAACAGAAAAGAAAGGTTTAGGCACCAAGAAAATTTAACTAAAATTTAGAGTTATATACCGAGCAAGGAACATATATTAAATACAAGGATTGGAACAACATTTAATGATTAGCTATGATGAGCTGGATGGTTATGATGACAAGGAAAGTTAGTTAGAGAGATCTACAAATAAGAAAATTTATGATGATGATCTATGGACTAGATTAAAATGGTTAAAGTAGAAGGAATAAGTTTCAAGAAAGTTCATGTTCCTAGGTGAAAAGGAAACATGGTACCAAGATCTAGATTCAAGGTATAATGAATTGGATGATTGAGATGGATCAAAGGAAAATATAATAGATGAGATTAAGTAGGAAAAAAATATCTATATATAAGATGGATTTGTATGAATAAATGGTTGTAAAATTGAAGAGATGAAGAGGCACGGACTGAAGAAATGAAAAAGGAACAAAGAGATTCCTAGTGGGAAAGAAAGATCTGATGAAGTGTTGATACCAGTGGAAATACAAGAATTAAAGTGAAGATAGTAGAGCGCAGAAAGGATCTGGTTATGCAAAGATAGTTGCAAGTTTACAAGATAATATATTTACTATTACTTACTAGCATTTGTAATAGGAAAATCTCTTAACTAAGTGGACTTAACACTCTTATTGTAAAATTTTTGCAAAAGGTAACATTCTAAATAGTGCTTGAAGCCCTCTAACCAGGCCACTCCTAATAGAGTGAAGATCCTAAAAGATCTGAGGTAAATCCCTTGACCGGGTCACACATAAAAGTGTGTATTATAATCTATAACAGGATTGGCTCTTAACCAAACGTACTTCAAAAGACTATTTTCTTAGTGGGTGATAATTCCCATAGTGGTTTTTCCCAAAGTTAGTTTTCCACATTAAATAATGGTGTTACATGTGATGCATGAATTGTGTGAATGATTTACTAATTGTTAATGTTTATTTACTATTGTTGGTAAATAGTAAAGTGTGTTTAACTAAGATGTCACCGAGTTAATCAGAGAAAATATTTTTAGGTATTTGGAATTAGGAATTACTGATTCACTCTCCCCCCTCTAAATCCAACACATCCCACCTATGAGTCACATTCCCTGAAAGTATCATGATGTCATTCAGAGCATAATTCTTGATGATGTAATTGTGGTATCCACATTAAAATTCAAATTCAATCTCAGGAGGAGACACTACTACCTAAGCCATATGGATAGTTTGAACCCCCAAATTGACAACATAAGCTAGTTCTACATTGTCTTGTTCATCTCTAATGAGCCCACACCTACTTTTTGACTCAATTTTCCTAAATAGAAACTATGAAAATTTAGTTTAATCCATCCAAGATCCTTGGGGGTCTAATACATTAGTTATGTTGAAGAGGAATAAATTGAATCTTTAATCATAATATAAAACACAATTCAAATATTAATAATGAAGATTTATTGTTTGCACTAAAAACTCCAAATAGTATGCCTACATAGAAATATATCCAACTCAAACTTTCATAGTAATGCTAAACCATCAAAAACCCTAATACAATTTATTACCATTTATAGTCAATCAAATTCCATCAGGATCCATTTGGTTGCTGGAATTGTCGAATTCCAGTATTTGACAATTCTGGAAGTTTTAAATCTGGATAATGACTTTTGGAATATAGTTGGAACCGTTTGGTTCACTTAGAATTCACTTGGAATTCATAATGAGAAGATGGAGAATGATGGTTGCATATGGATTTCAAAATAATATAAATTTTTCTTTACCCCCAATTCTCATTTAAGTGGAATTAGAATTGATTTTCCAATTCCACCTATTTAGATGGAAGATTCAAATGCTGATTTTGGGGGTAAATGGGAATTAACAAATCCCTATTCTAGTTTCATTTTTTGAACACAAACATCGAAAATGTCAATTCTAGAATCTGACAATCCCAATTCAAGTCTAATTCGAGAAGACAAACAGACCCTAAAAGAAACACCTTATATTCCCTTGAAACACATCAGAAGATAAACTTCAAAGAATTAAATAAAATTAAGATAGATTTGCTAGTAACAATATAAATTAATAAAAATTAAAATGAATCCGGGGTAAGCTTCTCTAGAGTGTTTTACGGTGCTGGAATCTTCCAATCAGAGGAATGCTTAGAAATTATAATATATTATATAGAACTGTTCAAGGTTTGATTCAAAGGAATTGATCTTTGAAAAGAGAAAAATCTCAGCACCAATTATGAATGACGGCTTCCTTTAGCCTTTTTAATGGAATTCATTGTAATTGATGAAAGTGAAAAGCCTTGGCTTTTTACACATTCTTGCCTTGTGAAAGATATCACGGATTTGAAGCAGACTACAAAAAAATTTATTTGTTAGACTCAGAAGAAGGTAATTCTCTAAACTGGAAATTTCCACGATTATTAGATTCGTAGCCGTTCAGCGGCATAGATAGCAATTTTGATTCGGCTTCTCTTCTTCCTGTCAGGAGATCGACTCCCACCATTGAAAAGAAAAGAAAAATACGGAGAAAGGCTTTGCCCTAGCAGCTGACGTTAATGCCACTGCTAAGGCCACAATGAAAGCAAATGAAGCATACAAGATTGTGTTTCAAAATTTCCTCTACGTATATTGCTTTTTGAACTTTTCTATGTTTATTTCAGACACACGTAAGTTATATGTGGCTTAGCCTCTGTTGCTCATTATTTCCAGGTTCTTCCGAGCTTGCTGAAGTAATCATTTGCTTGACTTGTAAATCAAAATCATGCGCATGTTACCCACGCTTATCGACAGAATTCCATTAAAAAATTCTTTGGATTCCTAATGTCTGGATAAAAAATCGTCTAACTGACAAGCACTTCCTCCGCCGCCTCAAAAAATCAATTTTAACTCCCAATTTAAATCGTTTTCAGTCGGCATTAATCACCGCAGAAAGGGTTACATCAGAGAAATATTTCTCGCCAGTGATGATTTCGACGAACATGTTCATGACGATGTTGAATTAATGTCTGGTTCTCGATTTTTCAAGGTTATAGTCGTGTCCAATTAAAATTTTAGATGGCGTGCCTTTAGAAACCCTAATCATTACACCGCGTCTTCCGCTTTAATAATTGGAATCCCAATAACAATAAGAATCTTAGTGGAGAAGGAATCTTTGAGTTGCTTCTGCTACCTTTTTCTTATAAATATGGAGAGTTATTCACTGCTGCTTTGACTTTACATGGACGAATTGTCCAAAACATTACATCTTATAGTAAGTTAATAGAACTTTCTAGCTTTATATCTAAATGAATTCCTTGCTGTCTGATGACGTTAATGGATCATTCCCACTACTTTCTCGTTCACATTTTATTTCCTCACGTTTGCATGTCGAATGAGCATTGCATACTAAAATATGGTCTTTGTTTTTAGTGGAGGCGTCTTTTCACAGTCCTTGAATTGCTCTGTTGGCTCATATGAAGCCCGTTTTATTTGTTCTTAAAAGATGTGCTATGGCTTTTGAACTTCCCCACTCAACAAATGAACGGGCTTCATTGCTCTCGTACAACGCCACTTTCGCCCATTTGGCTTATGTCGTTTTCTTGTCGTAAGTATGATTTCATTGACGCTTTTAACAGTCATTCAGTTTTAGGGGAGAGCGATCAATAGTTGTGCGAGGTCCAATAGTCGTGCCGTCACTAGTGAATATATTATCCAATCTTACACTACATTTTTACTATATATTGTGATCAAATAATTCAAATGTAAATTAAAAAAATTCTAAATGTTTGATAAAAATGGACCAATACTTGAACACATGAGAACCTATAAATGTTATATTAAAATAACATAAACAAGTGAAATAGATAACTTTTTGTCTCAAATAATATATCATAGCTATCTATCATATGTGTGTCAATTAAAAAATAATATGCCCACTTAATAAAATAAGATGCTCACTTAAACAAGTATTGTTATCTTAGTGCACAAATACTATTCTTATGTGTACAACTATTGGGGTAGCAATGTATATGCATTAGAATATTTCATATTAATAATTGGTTTTATCACAAATATAAAAGGTGAACACAACCAAAATGCCTTGTATTTTCCCATGAAATGTGTGAGATTGTCAAAAAGTTTTAGTGTTCAACTATTGGTCCCTTTGTGTTCGATATAGGTTGTATTTTATATAATAATGTGTTAATTTTATAACAAAAAATAATTATTTTGAGTTGAAGCATTGGTCCTTTTGTGTTGGATTTGAAAGTTAGATATAACAAATATTTATGATTACTAATAGGTATATGGTCCATTTAAGCTGCATATATGTCATATTTTGTATAGAAATACAACCACCCACTAATAACAAATGATATTTTTAAATTCAACTACTAGAGATTTTTAGATTAAGTTTTCGTCGAATCTTTAAAAAGCCAATTTTTGTACATGTTTAACAAGGCATGCTATTTTAACGAGTTGCGTGATGAGCCACACCTTCAAACCTTAGTTATAGGTAGTTAAGTCTCCATTTTACATTTCTAAAAAAAAATGAAGGTCTTACGATATTCCATGCAACGGCTACATGTCGACGAAGTTAGCCCTCATGACTATTGGTCCCTCTCCCCTAGTGGGCATTCTTCTATGTCGTCCTTTGTTTCATGAATTGTTTACAGGTCATTGAGTGGTCCCTCCTTATCTGGTAATACTAAACTTTGAGTTGTTCAGTTTTGTATTAGTATATTTGAATTTGTTTAATGATAGAGAATTTGTATTTTTGAAACGGAGATCAAAAGTTGAATCATGAAAAAGATAGTGTATGTATACCACCTTTTTTAAGGATAACTACTAAAACTCAACATAAGATACTTTTACTTTTGACAGCTCCAATCTAATCTTATGAAATTCATAACCCTTATGTCTCCTATTTGTACTACATTGTTCATGCCATTGTAACTATGCTAGAAATTAGGTGTAGCAGTTAAAACATCAAAATAAATTTTTTACCTATAAACATGAACTAGAGTTAGTACATATAACAAGTATTGACATTTATTTTGGGTTCAAAAAATTAGTTTAAATTTGTAAATATTTATCTCACTAAAATACTTACTTTTTAGTGTTTGTAGATAAAATTTGATTAAAAAAATTATCAAATAAAATCATTTTTAAATATTTCATAGTTATATCAAGAGGTGTACCTAGAAGCGGTGGACTGTAGTAGCATGAACATATTAATAAAAAAAATTATATAGATAACATAAACTCTAAAAGATATTTGATGGAGAAAGCACAAAAACAAAGAATAGAAAAACTCAAACATAAAAGACACAAAAGTTATCCTCAGAAAACCCTCCTTCTTGAAAGAAAATATCCAATCACAAAATAAAATCACTTTTATTGAATAATAATAATCTGAATACAATCCCCCACAAACTTCTGAATCTACACACCTCTTTAAATCAATACACAACTATCTCCTTTTAACACTATTGAACCCGCAAGATAAATACTTCTTATAGAATGCACCCACTAATCACATTACATAATACACCTGATAATCACAATACCAAACCTATACAATGATCACTACTCAGCATGTATACAATAATCATTACGCAGCATTCATATGATAAACATTGCCCTGCATCCCTATGATAAACATTGCCCTGCATCCCTATAATAATCACTGCCCTTCATGTATATATTAATCACCCGTTGAATACCAAGAAACCCTAATCATTACACCGCGTATTCCACTTTAACAATTGGAATCCCAATAGCAATAACAATAAGAATCTTAGTGGAGAAGGAATCTTTGAGTTGCTTCTGCTACCTTTTTCTTATAAACATGGAGAGTTATTCACTGCCGCTTTGACTTTACATGGACGAATTGTCCAAAACATTACATCTTATAATAAGTTAATAGAACTTTCTAGCTTTATATCTAAATGAATTCCTTGCTGTCTGATGACGTTAATGGATCATTCCCACTACTTTCTCATTCACATTTTATTTCCTCACGTTTACATGTCGAATGAGCATTGCATACTAAAATATGGTCTTTTCTTTTAGTGGAGGCGTCTTTCCATATTCCTTGAATTGCTCTGTTGGCTCATATAAAGCCCGTTTTATTTGTTCTTAAAATATGTGCTATGGCTTTTGAACTTGCCCCACTCAAAAAATGAACTGGCTTCATTGCTCTCGTACAACACCACTTTCGCCGATTTGGCTTATGTCGTTTTCTTGTCAAAAGTATGATTTCATTGACGTTTTTAACAGTCGTTCAGCTCTACTGGGCATTCTTCTATGTCATCCTTCCTTTCACGAATTGTTTACAGGTCATTGAGGGTCCCTCCTCATCTCGTAATACTAAAATTTGAGTTGTTCAGTTTTGCTGTAGTTATTTGAATTTGTTTAATGATAGAGAATTTGCATTTTTGAAATGGAGATCAAAAGTTGAATCATGAAAAAGTAGTGTATGTATACCACAATTTTAAGGACAGTTACCAAACATTCAACATAGATACTTTTCTTTTTACAGCCCTAATCTAATTCTATGAAATTCATAACCCTTATGTCTCCTATTTGTACTAGTTCATGCCATTGTAACTATGCTAGAAATTAGGTGTAAGAGTTAAAACATCAAAATAAATTTTTTACCTATAAACATGAACTAGAGTTAGTACATATAACAAGTATTGACATTTATTTTGGGTTCAAAAAATTAGTTTAAATTTCTAAATATTTATCTCACTAAAATACTTACTTTTTAGTGTTTGTAGATAAATTTTGATAAAAAAATTCTTTAATAAAATCATTTTTAAATATTTCATAGTTATATCAAGAGGTGTCCCTAGAAGCGGTGGAGTGTAGTAGCATGAACATATTAATAAAAATAATTAAATAGATAACATAAACTCTAAAAGATATTTGCGATTAGTTACACACACACACACACATCTAACAACATCTACTGAAAATTAGAGAATGTTGGTGTTAAGTTTTACAACGGAGAAAGCACAAAGAAAAGAATAGAAAAACTCAAACACAGAATACACAAAAGTTATCTTGAGAAAACCCTCCAACTTGAAGGAAAAAATCCAATCACAAAAAAAATCATGTTTATTGAATAATAATAATGTGAAGACAATCCCCACAAACTTGTGAATCTACACACCCCTTTAAATCAATACACAACTATCTCCTTTTAACACTATTGAACCTGCAATACAAATACTTCTTAAAGAATGCACCCACTAATCAAATTACATAATACACCTGATAATCACAATACCAAACCTATACAATGATCACTACTCAACACATATACAACAATCATTACGCAACATTCATACGATAAACATTGCCCTGCATCCCTATAATAATCACTACCTTGAACATGTATATATTAATCACCCGATGAATACCAACAAAACATCTCCTTAAAGAAAACCTCCCATAAACATAGTGTGTGAATGATCCTCAATTTGAACAAGGATGACTAAAACAAGAAGACCTGACATAACCTACAATGGTCTAGGAAAATTCACTGAATAGCCACCATATTGACCTCCACGTCATACACAAGACAAACCCTTCTAGTTTAATTCGTCGTGACTTTACAATGATTCATATACAAACAATCTACATACAATGATTTGAGAATAATTGTCTCAACAGTAAGAATGATAATCTCTCCGTGCACAGAAGAATGGCAACCATAGACTTTTTTCTTTTCATTATCAAAGAATACATCATGTAAAGAATAAAAATCTTGATGCTACCAAAAGATGATTTAGTTACAAAAAGGTGAGACATAGTCTCACACTAGAGCCATGTACATGCATGATGCAGAGGTAGGGTTGAGAATATTTCCTTCAATTTATAGACAAATCTAATAGCTAAGACAAAATTTATGCCATTTTTTTCCAAAATTGCTAACCCTAGGGCAGTTTCAGACCTACAATTACAAAATGACAATAACTTTTGTAAATCTTAATGAAATTGTACCAAACCAAAATAAAATGTTTCATATTCCAAACCAAAATAAAATGAAACATATTCAAAATATAAGGTTTTATATTTGTACCATTCTATATAATGTCATACCAATCAAAATATCCAATAATTTTCAAGAAACATATTTTAAAAAACTAGAAAATAATAGCATCAAAATAAGTTTTATTCCATTCCAATCCTTCTCCAAACGTCTCCCCCTTGACAATTAGAGTTTGATAACCAAATTTATAAACTTTTGAATAATATTCAACGGCCCAACCAATCTAAAACTACCCATGAAGAACTTTCTAGAAACTTTTAAAAAGTTGTCATCAAGTTGCAAAAGTTGTCATGACAATTTTGATAACTTTTGAACAACATTTATAATTTATATTCAAATGACTCAAAAAATTGCCAAAACCTTTCAACCATTGTAAAATTGACTTCAAGACTCAAATTACATTAATTAAACTCTATTTGGATACATTTAAGTGGTTTGACCATGTTTGACTTTATGTAGACCTTATAGGTCACTATGAATTTAATGGCTTTAATACTTGTACAAAATCATTTGAATGGATTCCAAATGGTCCTTAGGTCCATATAAAAACTTGTAAAGATATTAAAAGAAAATATAAATACAAAATTACTCATGGCACATCCAACGAATAGGTTCTCCTACACTAACATGGCTCTCCAATTATCAATAGTTACACATTCATGAGACCTTTCATTTTCTATGGTGAAGACTCTTCAAAAACATCAAAAAGGTGTGACTCTTTTCTTGCCCAAAACTACGCAAGATAAGACTCTTGGATTCCAAAAAGTAATGAGAGGAATATGCTGGAAGCTTGACCGCTGTAGTAGTTACAAATAATGCAACCTTTCTTCAGCAACATGAAGACTCTTCATTAGAATTCAATGTTTAATAACCAAGAGACAAAATCCTTCAAAAGGATCTGGCTTTAGAAGTGTTGGTTTTTCGTAGTCTACATCATTCGACCATAAAGAAGAAATAGACATTGCATATAAAAGACATCACAATCATACCACCTGTATGATGATGAAGTCATCACAAGTAAGAGAAAGGTCTCCTGAAGCCACAAACTCTAATACTCGATCTTAGTAAAGGAGATATTTTCCAAATTCTCATGTCATGGAGTCTCACAACATGAAATTCACACTAGAACACCCATTTGTGAGAAATAAAAAATTATCATAGATTTTGTCAATGTGATAGCATCAGGGAGTCACTCAACATAATGTTCACCATGATTACTCTGATGTATAGAATAAATATAATCTCACAACATGGATTCACTCAAAGTGATGTTGTCATGGAGTCTCTCAAAATGACATCCACTATGGCTACTCCAATGAGTAGAAAGAGAAAAAAACATTTTCCCCTCAAATTTATTTGTCTCAAAGAAAATGCATTACAAGGGATTTCATCTAAAATTTATCCATCTTAGAGAAAAATGCATTAAAAGGGATTTCACCTCAAATGTATCGCTCATAAAAATTCATTACAATGGATTTCCCCTCAAATTTATTCGGCTGAGAGAAAAATGGATTACAAGGGCCTTCACCTCAAATTTCTCCCTCTCAAAGAAAAATGCATTACAAGGGCTTTCACCTCAAATTTCTCCCTCTTAGAGAAAAATGCCTTACGAGGGATTTCACCTCAAATTTATCCCTCTCATATAAAAATGTATTATAAGAAAGTATAAAAAAAGCACTGATGCTGAGACTCTCTCTCACTAAGAGACTTCGTTTTAGAAAATCCAATATACTTACATCTTTTGTTATTACAATAAATTTTATTTGGTTGTAATGTTTGACCAAACAAGGAGATTCTGAAGCCACACTAATTCTTGATCTTGTTGATCCTCTGCAAAGGACTTGGCACTCTCCATCTAATGCTCGAGCTCCCTCTAAGTCTTCAAGCACTTGCATCAACTACCTGACCTCCTCGCTCAAGATTTCTTACAATGCTTGATTTAGATGAATAGTTTCTCAACATGTACTTTTGAAACTTCTAACATGCTAAATACTAGGAATGTCCTCGACCTCATCTTTCATCATTCTATACTGAATAAGTTTGTGGAGCTACCAATTTAAAATCCAAATTAACTATGCAATTATCTTCTTTACACCTATCCTTGCAATAATGCATCCCACAAAACTGGCATATTCACTTCTTCATAAACCTCCCTCTTGATCACTTCCTTAGAGAATGCCAAAACTTTCTATGAAGTGAAATCCCCACTATTGACCTTAGAACCTTAGTGTTCTCAAATCATGCCTTGAATTCTCAAAATTTAACTCCCTCTGAATGTCATATCCTCCACTTAGAAGAAGATGATCGCAAGGATGTGTTAGGAATAGTCCCAAGAGATAACTGAGAAGGGGGGCGGGGGGTGAATCAGTTATCTACAAGATTTAATTCTTTATCCAATTAAGTATAGAACAACATTAAGCACATACACAATAAGATAACACTTAACACAACACCATAATTTTTGTTACAGGGAAACCCACATAGGTAAAAACCTCGGTGGGATTTAGCACCCACTATAAACTGCACTAGAGTATAATGATCCATGTTAGAAGATCTTACAACCTTGTTAGGAGTTGATCTTTACAATGCATGAAGTATAGTGACCTAGTCAAAGGTTGGACATTGTTAGGAGTCTTTTACAATTAACCCTATTAGGGGTGAGGACAGACTGTCCGAGAGCTCACTACTCAAATGGTGAAGGCTGCAACCTTCTACATTACATATATAAACTATAGATGGATCTCGGTGAACTACGAGTTAGACCTGTTGTCTTGATCAGTTCCAATGAATAGGAAACATTCTCTTTTTCATCACATAGACCTTCTAGTGATGGCTCAGTACTTTGCACCTTCTGCTCTACTCTTCTCTTTCAACATCTTCCATACTTAGTGATCACAACTGACCGGATATAAGTATCTTTCTCCAAATGATATAATCAAGTCAGCCTATTAGAACTTCCTTGAAATCATATTAGAGAAACAATCTTAACTAACATCTCCAATGGCTAAATCAAGCACGTAACACAAATAGGACTACACAATTCAATATGAGTAGACACGTTGCTTCACACTATCGGCTCCACCAAATTAACTGAAACTTTCTTCTCATGCTGAAATACGTTATGCACTCTTAACCAAACATTCTTAACTCTTCTCGAAACATGAATCCAAACACGCATATCAAAATGATAGGTGCAACTAATAAGACAATATAAATAATGTCAATTCCATCAGACAAACTCAGGAAACTGTAACTAACCACTGGAAATATCATAACACAACTTATACTATGATATTGCTATCAAGATTCAACTATGTAGTTTTCGAGTCAAACTCATTGAACCATGACTCCACGTGGAAAATATTTGTGGAAAATATCTCCTACTTAACAACTTATACTACACAAATGACTCCACATCCATGAACATAGCATCACAAACATTTCTACAACATAAATATAAACGCGCAAGGCTCCATCATAACCAATACTAAAAATTACATAGAAAACTTTGCCTATATCACTGTGAGGAACACTACTGATAAAAACAACTACTCAATTGTCTGTACTCAGAATCAATCTTTGCGTCTATGATATCATACTGATAACATATCTAAGAAACATATGCTCAAGGCTCTCTACATAGATCTTCCACACATGTTGCTTACCATATGTTGTCAGCAATGACAAACATACAGTCAACACTAGCTTGCTGGCAAATCTCCAATAATCTCCCCCTTTGGCATTGATGGAAACATATGGAATGAAAAACACCACCAATCCAAATATACAATTATTTTATAACATTCTCCATTTCCTCAACAAAACTCCCCCAAGGATGAATCCTCCATCTACTACTGAATGCTCTGAATATCAACTGCTATATCTTCTTACTATCTGCTCTCCCTTACTTCATAGTCCTCAACTGGGTATACTATCCCTTATTGTATTATTTTTCATGACTATATACTCACTCCCCCTTTGACATCAATGACAAAGGGTGCCAAAACAAATAAGCACCGGTACTACTCCTGAAGTAGAGTAGTGAACCATTCATTAGTCACTGAGGACTGAGGCACTCCTGCAAACTCTAATCAGATTCAGTGAAGGGAATTATTGCCAGCTTCTCCCTAAGATAATCAAATGTATCCCTGGGTAAAGGCTTTGTGAATATGTCTGCTAGCTATTCTTTTGTGCTCACATAATCCAATTTTACTTCTTTCTCTACAACTTTCTCTCTTAGGAAGTGATATTTTATCTCAATGTGTTTTGTCTTTGTATGCATCATAGTGTTCTTTGACATATTGATAGTGCTAGTGTTATCACAATAAATAAAAATAGTATAATCAATTTGAATACCAAAATACTTTATCATTTGCTTGATCCACACAATTGTAGAACAATTTAATGTTGTTGCTAGATACTCTGCTTCTACTGTGGACTGAGAAATACAATTTTTCTTCTTTCTTGTCCAAGGAACAATTCTATTTCAAAGAAATACTGCTCCTCCTGAGGTGCTCTTTCTATCATCAAGGCAACCTGCCCAATCTGCATTTGTATACACATGAAGTTCTACATTCTCTGAATTAGGATACCATAAACCATAGTCTATATTTCCTTTCAAGTATCTGAATATCCTCTTTACTACCATAAGATGACTTTGTTTAGGATTTGTTGCAAATCTTTGAACAATACAAACTACATTAGAAATATTAGGTCTAGATCGAGTAAGATATATGAGTTTACTAATCATAGACTTATACAAGGTTATGTCTACTATTTCTGAATCATCTTCTTCTGAAAGTTTTCTTCTTGGTATCATAGGGGTACTTACTGGCTTGCAATCATCCATCTTGAATTTCTTCAATATCTTTTTCACATACTTAGACAGATTAATGAAAATACCTTTATCTTTCTACTACACATTCAATCCTAAAAAGTACTTGATAGGTCCAATCATGCTCATTTGAAATTCTCTCTGCATCTCTTTAGAAAATTATGCACTAAGCTTGTAATTTCCACCAAAAATAATGTCATCAACAAATATAGTAACTAACAATAATCCATCAGGTTCTCTCTTATGAATAAGTTATAATCTTCTGCTCCTTTCTTGAATCCAATCTTTGCCAAGTAACCATCTAGTCTTTCATACCAAGCTCTAGGGGCTTGCTTAAGTCCATAGAGGGCTTTCTTTAGTCTGCATACCATATCATGTTTGTTTGATAAAGTAAATACTTCAGGCTTCTCTATGTAGACTTCTTCCTTCAACTCTCCATTCAAGAATGTTGAGTTGACATCTATTTGATATACTTTAAATTTTTTGAATGTAGCATAGGCTAGAAGTAACTTTATGGCTTCCAATCTACTTATAGGGGAAAATGTATTAGAATAATCAATTCCTTCTCTTTGCACATATCCTTTACATACTAGTCTTTCTTTATTTCTTACTACTGTTCCATCTTCATTCATCTTATTTTTGAATATCCACTTGGTTCCAATCACATTCTTGTCACTAGGCCTAGGGACTAGTTCCCATGTATCATTCTTAATTATTTGATCTAAATCTTCTTTGATTTCTTCATGCCAATCTGAATCATTGCATGCATCTTCAACACTTAAGGGTTTAATTTGTGAAAGTAAACATACCTCTTCATCAACTATTGAACTTTTTTCCTTTGATCTTGTCATGACTTTGTTGTTCTAATCTCCAATGATATATTCTTTTGAATGGTATCTAGATGTGAATTTTGGAACATTAGGTGTGAATCTCTTATCTGCCTTCTGTGAATCTTCTTCACTTGTTTCAGGATCATTGAATAATGCATCAATGTTGACAAACATTTCATCAACAACTATTTCTCTACTGATAAGAATAGGTTCTTCTTCAATCATAGGTGCATAATCATGATATCTTTCTTGAATCATAAAATTTTCATCAATCTTTACCTGAGCACTTTCAATGATCTTCTTCAGTCTTAAGTTAAAATGTCTATAAGCTTTTCTTTTAGTAGAGTAACCAAGAAAAATATCTTCATCGCTTCTTGCATCAAACTTGCCAATAGCTTCATCTCTCTTGATGTAGCACTTACTTCCAAAGACTTTGAAGTATTTTACTATAGGTACATTCCCAAACCATAGCTCATAAGGTGTCTTGTCTATGCTTGGCCTCAATTGAATTCTATTGATAGTATAGACTACAGTATTGACTGCATCTCTCCAATAGGTGTGTGCAACTTTACCTTCAGTCATGATGGTGCACATTGTGTCAAGTATGATCCTATTTCTTCTTTCTGCAATTCAATTTTACTGATGGGTTGTAGGTGCACTTATCTGTCTCTTTATCCCATGTTCTTCACAATACTCATAAAATCTGTCAAAGGTGAATTCTCCTCCTCTATCTGATCTCAGACATTTTATCTTTAATCTAGACTCATTTTGAACCTTAGCTTTGAATATTTTGAACTTCTCAAATGCTTCTGAGTTGTCTTTTAAGAATGCAACCCACATCATTATAGAATAATCATCAACAGACAAAATAGAGTACCTTTCACCATAGTTTGATCTTGTTTGAGTTGGTCCACATAGGTGTATATGCACTAGATCCAATTTGTTCTCTATCTAATTATGCTTTCTTCTGAATGAATTCCTCACATGATTTCCCATCACACATTCCCTACATATTGTATCAACTAGTTTTACAATGCTAGGAAGGTCTCTTACTACCTTTACAATGCTTATCTTAACTATATTGTCAAAATTGATGTGACATAGTCTTTTGTGCCATAACCAATTTTCATATACTTTAGCAACAAAACAACTTGCTTCAAAATTAAGCTGAAAAACATTACCTTTAGTCTTTGAACTTGATGCAATCATTACTCCTTCTTTGTTATTAATGATGCACTTATTGTCTTTGAATTCCAACTAATATCCTTTGTCAAGCAACTGTCCAACACTTAGTAGGTTATGTTGCAAACCATCAACATAAAGAACATCATTAGTGTTATTATTTCCATCCAAGGTGATAGCTCCTCTACCTATGATAGGTTTAGGTGTGTTGTCTCCAAATCTAACCATGTCACCTTTGTACTTATCTAGATGTACAAATCTATCTTTGTCTCCTTTCATGTGATGTGAACAACCGATGTTAATGATCCAGTCTATTCTGATGTCTTCTTGTGAAATCAATGCTAACTCTTGTGCTTTCTTTTGATCTTCAATATCCATTTCATTAAACATTTTCTCCATCTCTTCAATAGCAATGAATCCAATTTCATCTTCTACTGAATCTTCATCTGATACTCCATCTTCAACATAGTAACATTCTTTTGTATACTTAGGCTTGTAATTAGTTTTGAAATTCTTGACTCTTGTAGCACGCTTGGATGCAAAGTGACCAATCTTGTTACATGAAAAATATTTGAATGGTAATTGACCTTCATATTTTCCTTTTCCTTTCCTTTCTTTCTTAGCAATCATAGAAATGAAATTATCTAGTTCTTTATCTTCATCATCATCATCAAAGTTACCAGAAGTGTTCAAGTATTTCTTACCATGGACTGAGGCTTTGAATGTTGTTTCACTTTGATGCAAGGGCATCCTCGTTCTTGAAGATTCGGGCAGTCTTGGTAACTATCTGGTGGAGTTTGGTTAATTGGCTGGTGATCTTGGTAGAAGACTAGAGTTTCTCGGTCTTTGATGGTAGTTCTCAGTTGAAGTTTGTTTGGCTTCACTGATGGAGCTCAGCGATTGTGATAGTGATTCTTGGTTGGAAGTTCCGATGGATCTTGGTGATCATGATAGTGATTCCCGATTGGAAGTTCTGGTGGATCTCAGTGGATTATGGTCACTCGGTGACTTGGTGTTTTATTTGTTGGTGCTCAGTTACTGATGGGGTCTCGGTGTTTATGTCTGTTGCTTGGTCACTGAAGTGGATCGATTGCTGGAGGACTCATTCACTGAAGGAAGCTTGCTCATGGAAGGAGACACAACATTTATGGTGCTTGGTAATGCTTGTGGAGCTCAGTTGGTATGTCTTCTTAGTATATTTCCTAGCACTTGATATTTTGGATAAACGATAGTTGTTCTTGGTGAATCAGCTTGGCCGACTAGTGCATTTAATTTGGGTCCCATTCCTCAACTTATGGATTGACCATTGGATGTGTGGGGACCTAGATCTGGCATGTTGCATTCTCCTATGTGGATTTGGAGGCCAACTAGATGAATTAAATATTTGTAAGGCTATTTGTGATCCAACTGTGGTTGCATTTAATATTTGTATATTCTAGAAGCCGACTAGGTTGTGGGATTTGATTGTTTGTAAAGCTGACTTGTGGCTGGAGATTAGTATTTAAGAGGATTTTTGGGTAGTTATTTAGGGGAGGAGCAGAGATCTGGAATCTGATTAGATCTAGATAGAAGGTAGCAAAGTTAGTATCTTATGGGCTTAGGAAAAAGAATATTTCTTGGTGGCTTGCGGGCACAAGTTCAAATCTTTCTTGGAGTGTCTACCAGTGTCTTATTGTGTTGCAGACCTCAGCTAGCTGAGGAGAAGTGTGTTGGATCCTGCATGATCTTGTAGAACTATTTATTTCTTTGTAATTGGTCGTAACCAGGAAGGCCTTACAACTTGGCACATTGTATGTAATCAGTTGTTGATGAATAAAGATACTTATTTTTCTTTCAGATCTGGTTGTGGTTTTGTGTTATTCCGTTGTGTTGATTTCTAGCTACAAGTTTGGATAGTTCTTAATTGGATCCTCCATCCTTGACTACATCAAGTGGTATTAGAGAAGAGTTGATCTTGTTTGGAGAAAGGTTGGTGAAGAGATTATGCGCAATCTGAGTTGAAAATCCGTGGCACTAAGCTTGTGAAATCTTGCCCTAGTTGTTTGTGCGAGGTGGTAGGTTGCGATCTAACTTGCATACAACTTGGAGGTTGTCACAAGGTGGTCGGTGTAGGGTTTGTTGTAGAGGGTTTTCAAAGATCTTTGGAGACGTCTCTAAGAAGATTGGACCCTAGTGCGATTGCGGATCTCTATGATGTGGTGGAAGTGAAGATTTCAAAGGGGTTTTTTAGTGGGAAATGGATTTGCTGAACCATGTGGAGAATTGAGTTAAGAACCTTGTGAAGGAAAGTATTGTTGAGCTTTGAAGAGCTTTCCGGAGTTGGAGCATGCCAATCTGTAGGAAAGTTATTTGGCTTGTTAGAAGACTCGTCTGTGAAAGAAGACATGTGGAAGCATGTGAAATTGGTTTTGATGGTCAGTTGGTGGATTCTGACATGAAACCTATAGAGAAACTTGTGGTTGTTGCTAAGTTACCTATGCTTACTGATGATGTTGTTGACCTTGTTGAGGCTAGTGAGAAGTTTGGTTTTCATGTTCAGTCGATTGTGCCTGATATGAAAATTTCAGAGCATCCGGTTGTGCTTGATCAGACTACTATTGGTGAAGAGTTACCTGTTGTTGAACACCTTTGTGATGATGTTGTTACCAAAAAAAAATTGTTCGATATTGTGATGCAAATGTTGTTTTCTGGTTGCAGACTTGAGCTGCTGGTTGACAGTGTTGAATCTTGTGATGGGATTTTGAGATGGGATTCTAACTTGATCCTTGGTGATGGGTTGAATGCTTAGTTTGTTCTGGATGTTGAACATACTGACTAGTTGGTTGCAGATCGGTTAAGGAGGACTTGGTTGATGAACTTGTGCATTTTCCTGGCTTTGTGGATTGACAAGCCTTGTGTGAAGATGAAGTGGATGGCACATTTTCTTGAAGGAGAAAAGTGTGGGACACACTTTCTTATTTACCCCAGGTGTCTGATGCAGGGGCATTCTTAGTTTTTGAAGATTCTGGCAGTCTTGGTAACTGTCTGGTGGATTTTGGTTAATTGGCTGGTGATCTCAGTAGAAGACTAGAGTTTCTCAGTATTTGATGGTAGTTCTTGGTCGAAGTTTGTTTGGATTCACTGATGGAGCTCGATGATCATGATAGTGTTTCTCGGTTGGAAGTTTCGGTGGATCTTGGTGGATGATGGTCACTGGTGACTTGTTGTTTTGTTGCTTAGTTACTGATGGGGTCTCAATGTTTATGTCTGTTGCTCGGTTGCTGAAGTGGCTCACTCACTGGAGGACTCGATCACTGAAGGAAGCTTGGTCATGGAAGGAGACTTGACATTTCTGGTGCTCGGTAATTCTTGTGGAGCTTGGTTGGTATGTCTGCTCGGTATATTTCCTAGCACTTGGTAGTTTGGATAATCGACATTTGTTCTTGGTGAATTAGCTTGGCCAATTGGTGCATTTAATTTTGGTCACATTCCTCGAGTTATGGATTGACCGTTGGATGTGTGGGGACCTAGATTTGGCATGTTGCATTCTCCTATGTGGATCTGGAGGCTGACTGGATGAATTAAATATTTGTAAGGCTATTTATGAGCTAACTGTGGTTGCATTTAATATTTGTATATTTTGGAAGCTGATTGGGTTGTAGGATTTGATTGTTTGTAAAGCTGACTTGTGGCTGGAGATTAGTATTTAAGAGGATGTTTGGGTAGTTGTTTACGGGAGTAGCAGAGATCTATAATCTGATTAGATCTGGATAGAAGGTAGCAGAGTTAGTAGCTTGTGGGCTTAGGAACAAGAAGATTGCATTGTGGCTTGTGAGCACATGTTTAGATCTTTCTTGGAGTGCCTACCAGTGTCCTATTATGTTGCAGACCTGGGATAGCTGAGGAGAAGTGTGTTGGATACTGCATGATGTAGAACTATTTTTTTCTTTGTAATTGGCCATAACTAGGAAGGCCTTACAGCCTGACACATTGCATGTAATCAGTTGTTGATGAATAAAGATACTTATTTTTCTTTCAGATCTGGTTGTGGTGTTATGTTATTCCATTGTGTTGATGTCTGGCTACAAGTTTGGATAGTCCTTAATTGGATCCTCCATCCTTCACTGCATCACACTTTTAGGCTCTGTCTTCAAACTTGATATCTCAAATGCTAAAATCTTGCTGATTAAGGTCTCTCTTCTGAAGTCTTTTGAAAATTGCATAGTCTCATCTAGGATGTTTATCTTGTTTTCATATTCTACTGTTAGAGTAGTCATCAACTTATCCATTATGTGTTCTTCTGAAATTTCTCCACCATTGTTCTTGATTCCTGCAAGTGCTTCATTAATTATTTGATTATAGGCTCTGATGCTCTCTTTAGGTAGCATCTCCAATGTATTGTACTTTTTCTTCCATGTCTTTCTATGTGCATTCTTAGCTTGGACATCTTCAAACATGTCTTCTAGATACTTCCATATCTTGTAGGCCTTATCAACTTTCTTCATCTCTGAAAACCCATTGTCAGATAAGGCACTAATAAGGGCTTCTTTGGGAATAACATTTTGAGTGAACATCTCCTTTTTCTTAAGAGTTGCATCTTCCTTTGCAAGATCTGATAGAGAGGGAATCTGAACTTCTTTAGTAGCTACTTCAAAAATATCAAAAGTAATGCATTGCAAATGTGTCATCATTTTGTTCTTCCAGTCTAGATAATTCTCTCCATCAAACTTAGGACTTTCTTTTCTAAATAATGTCATCTAATCAACCTCAAGTTGTTAAACTCTCTCTGAGGAACTTACCTCTGATACCAATTGTTAGTAACAGTCCCAAGAGATAACTGAGAGGGGGGGGGGGGTGGGGTGAATTAGTTATCTACAAGATTCAATTCTTTATCCAATTACATACAGAAGAACATTAAGCACATACACAATAAGATAACACTTAACACAACACCACAATTTTGGCTACGGGGAAACTCAAATAAGTAAAAACTCTAGTGGGAATTAGCGCCCACTATAAACTACACTACAGTATACTATATTTGGAATGGGAACACTAAGATGGGGTGGTGAATTAGTGTTCTCTATATTTAACCTTTTTCTTAACTATTGAAACTTAACTTGAATGCTTAAGTATTGAAATGAACATTAACATAAACAAGATACATAAACACAACACATAACACCAATATGGTTATGGGGAAACCCAAATAGATAAAAACCCTGGTGGGAATTGACACCCACTAAGAACTGCACTAGTGTCTTGTGATCCTTGTTAGAAAATCTGCAACCTTGTTAGGAGTTGTTCTTTACAATGCTTTTAGTACAGTGACCTTGTCAAGGGTTGAACCCTATTAGGATTCTTTTGCAATAACCCTATTAGGGGTGGGGATAGAGTTTCCTAGAGCTCACTTCTCAAGTGGTGAAGGCTACAACCATCTGATGTCAGATACACACTATATCTGTTGGATGAACTGGTGATGTGACACTGCCTGTTTGATCAGTTCCTTTGATGCGTTGATGCTTTGACCTCTTGAAAAGCTCTAATACATCTTAAATTCTCTTCAGACACTTCTTCTCTTCTTATCTTTTCTCTATCTCAACTTGAATACCTTAATACAAGGACACATCTAATATTTATATGCGCTTATCAAAATAATTAACTAGGTCAACCTATAACTAATTACATACAACTCTTCCAAGTGAATTGGTTCAAGCGTGTTTACAAACAAACATAATTACATATCTACAACTTAATTAAAATAGGTGCATAGCCTTTACAAAATAATAATGTCATCGCTAATCAAATTACCAACAGTCGGCTGCATACTTTGTTCTGTTCTGGCATTCATTATTTGTGCTACCTCAACTGTCTGTATCTTTTCCATACCGTATCTTATGATCATGCACTCTTAGACTTAGCATGAATACAGCCTTACCAACTTATCTTCTAGGGAGCACACCATAAATTTTTCGTACGCACGTGTGCTGATGCTCTTATCTACTGGTGCTCTATTAACTATCTAGTCTTCTATACTTAACCAAATTCTGATCTTCTGATAATGTGCGCTGACTCCAAAATACTATATGACTTTGTTTCCATAATGAAAACTCTATATCCAATCATATAAAACAATATAGTCAACTTGCCAACAATCTCCCCCTTTATCATTAATTGGAACAAAGGAATATGGCAAAGTTACTAACTGTACCCTTATACAAAAACTCCTTAACATACTCTAAGTTATATCTTCCTTATACTCTTTACTATGCATCTTCTTTACATATATATAAGACTCCATATTCTATAAAATAATTTTCCTTTGACATTAATGACAAAGGTTCTCCAAAAATGTATCTAAAAGTACTTACAAATAAAGTACATCTAGATAAGCAATCTGCAGGTTTTGGATCTCTTATTTCCAAAATACAATCAGTGCATTAACAATCTGTAGATGGGCGCATAAGGCATATTGTATCTTCTCCATCTTCTCCAAGTCTATACTCAGACCTTGATCATATGTCACCATAGTGGCATCGATCTCCTTGATGTTCTAATTTAATATATCTAGAGAGGGTGCAAGAGCATTCTTGAGCCGTGTCTATCTTGCCCTTATCTTAGACATCTCCTTCTCAACCTTTTCTATCTTGTCTATCTACCCCTAGTATACATTTTTGTACATGTTCACATCAGTGGAGGGGTCTTCTATTGATTTCCTTACATTCTCAATCATTTCTTCTGCCTCTTGGATTCTCTTGTAGTGATCAACAGTTAGTTTATCTCTATTCATACAATCTACAATGATCTTCCTTCCCTGTGCATCAAATTCCTTCAAAGACGCTTGACCAATATTTAATGAACTTAGGTCAAGTGCAAAGTTACTAACCAGCTCACTTAATCTCCTTTTCATGTATTTATCTTCTGCTACTTGAGATGCAAATTCTTTCAAGCTAGAGAAGTTAGTCATGAAGGTTGTAAGGATGGTGCTAACATCATCAATTGTATGGACCTTAGACACTTTTTTGTCTGAAGGTAATAGATTGTTCAAAATGTTGACTGATTTGACAAATAAAGGGTTCCTCATTACCTGTTTCTCTTTTTCTTTTTCCATAGCTAAGACATTGATCTTGATTAGTTCTTTTTCTCCGCAAGAGTCCAAACTAGTGGTGTCTAGTGTCAAACTTGACAACAATGATGCTGAGGGTAATGGAGTGATAAGAGTTCTATCCATCACTTCTTTCTTTACTTTAATGGTCATTTCAATAGATGGATCATCTGTTGGTTCAATTCCTTTTACCTCTTCTTCTCCTTTCTCCTCTTCTACCTTTTCTTCCTCTTTTTCTATCTCTTTTTCTGTCTCCTTCTCTTCTTCTTCACCTGTTAGATCTTCTATTGGTACTTCTTCTTGTAGCTTGGGTGAATTATCACTACATAAGATTTGAACCTCTTGTTTTCTCACAAAGGCTTCCTCAAACTTATCCAAATCACTATCTGTGGCCATCATTGCAATCTCTACATTATCAATAAAGATTGTGTCATCTTTTTGTGTTTTTGTCATGGGTCCAGACTTCACTACCTCTATAGGTGTTACCACTACAGGTGCTAAATCCTGAGGACAAGTAATTGGTACATTTGTGGTCTCTAACTCCTTGGCTTCCTTTGAGGGTACTTGAGTTATGGGCACAGTAGGTGGATACATGTGCCTATTTATAAAAACTTTCTCAAAGGCTTTCTTTGTTTCCTTAGCTACCAACTCATAATTTTTGTCCATTATATGTAGTGTTGTTGTCTTAGTTTAGAGGTGCGGCTTCACCAAATCTAACAACAAGGTTTTCTCTTCTAGAGAACATACTTGGAGGATTTCATCTAGAATCTTTTTGATTATCCTTTGATCCTATTCAATAGCCTGTATCTTCAATAATTGTAAGATATTCCACACATTATCTGGAATCACTGTCTTCAGTTCTAGGACTATCTTTTTGAACTTTAGTATATGTTTGATAATCATTCCATGAATTTTTTATTTGTCTATTTCACTATATTTCTCATAGAATTTGCCTATTTGATCAATTCAGCCTTCCTCAATAATCCTTGTACTCAACACTTTAAGACTAGGTCTAAAACTTACTTGTGGAGGTGCTTGAGTGTTGTTTCTCTAACTCCTTGTTTTTCATGAGGATGGATGGCTTGCACTTGTCTCCTTCCTCTTGGTTATTGTCTTATACTCAGGAGGGGATGATAGATCAATTGTTTCCTTTGGCATAGGAGGGATAACATCTATTTTTCCCTACTTATCCTTTGGATCATCTATCTTTTCAATCTTGATCATCTTTAACTTAGGATCATCTTCCTTAGCTTCTATTGGGGATGCCCTCTCAATCTCCAAAGAAATCTTTTCTTCTCTTGCTTTGTCAAGATCTGTCTAAGTTACTCCATGAATTCTAAGTATCTCAAAAGTAATTGTTGATGCTTTCCTTTTTGTTGATGTACGGTTAAGAACTACATCAACTTCTCTTCTCTTCTCTTCATAAGTTCCCCATCTAAGTTCATTAGGTTCCTTAGGTGCTGTTAGTAGTACTTGTGTATAGGCTTCCAAGATTGGTTCCTCAACTTCATACCCAAGTGGATGGATCCACTTTGTTCTTGGCTCAACTACTTCCATACAAGTTATATCAGTTTCTACCATAAAGCAAATGATGTCCTTGTATTTCTCAACAATACTCTCTGGTATTTTGTACCTCATGTGCATTTTGACCCTGAATGTTTTCAATTCTAGTGTTATGTAGTCCTTCAATGTGCTCTCAATAGATGCCTTGAGAGATATTTGAGGCATTATAGGCATACTATTGTCTAAGTACAAATCTTAGACCTTTCCAACTATATGGAGGTACATGTAGATGATTAAAGACACAAACCTGAATATTTTGGTCTTATCATGTTTGATGGATCTAATGTTATCAATTAGTTGTGCACGCAAGATCTTGCATAGATTGAACTCACCATTTTCACAAGTCTTATTGCTGCAAGAATAGTGTCTACGAACACACTAGTCACCCTATTGGTGTGTTGAAACCGATAACCTAATATCATGGACATCAATTTGATGTCTTTCTCCTCTATAGGCTCAATTTTCATTCTGTGCCTATGAATTCTTGACTTACATGCCTATTCTACTAGTTTTCTTACATCGTTACCCGCTGGAAGAACAATGCCTATCCTTGAAAGGCCTGTCATTTCATGAATATGGTCTATTGTGATTCTCATCAGAACTTCACCTATCTAGAATAGGTCATCATAAATCCTACTAAGCAATATCTTTATCCATTCATACTCATAAAACTCATATGTCATATCATATTCAATAATGGGATGGTTTTCCAGATGAGAAAACTCATCTAAGAATGATTTATCATGTTTCATCATAGTCTCAATGTGCGCTCTTATCCTGTCAAGTCCTACTGGTTCCTTCTTACAATAAATGTATGCACGGATGTCTCTTTATCCATTCATACTCATAAAACTCATATGTCATAGCATATTCAACAATGGGATGGTTTTCCAGATGATAAAACTCATCTAAGAATGATTTATCATGTTTCATCATAGTCTCAATGTGTGCTCTTATCCTGTCAAGTCCAACTGGTTCCTTCTTACAACAAATGTATGCACGGATGTCTTCAACATGGATAACACCCATAGGGGTTCTAGAGAATGCTCCTTCTAAGTCATCTAGGGTAGACTTAAATGGATGCCTCTTGAAAACATATCTTTTCCTCTCCGCAATATCAAACACAATAGGTGTAGCCATAACTTACTTGTTTATCACTTCAAATAGGTTTCCAAGAACTTCTGAATCATCACGACAGATTAGGGCTTCACAATCAATCAAACACACTCTTTCTTTGGTGAATCAAGCTTCAATACTTCACAAACAACTGCTAGGGCTTTTGTGATCTCCAATCTCTCTAATTTGAACGCAATGAGTGATCCACAAGTCTTTTTGTCCTTTAAATTGAAAATTCTACCATTAATGCTTGCCACGTAAACTAGAATTTGACTTAGATTTTCCAACTTCCATCCTACAATTGATCAAGCAGTGCGCTCTTGCATATAGCATCATAATGTCTCCAAGATGTTAAATCCATAGGCACATACTCTGAGGATGAGTATATCAGCCACGTAGGGGTCTAGAGCTAAATTAGCTCTCCCTATGATCCTGAGGGTCATTCATCCAAATGTAGAGGGTGCATCCACTGTGGATACATCCAATACATGATCATCAACCTTATACTTCTTTTTCTCTGACCAAATCAAGCTCGCATCTTCTAAGGCTTTCAAAAACTTGACTTCTCCTTCGGTATCCAATATTGATTCTTCTGGCTTTTTAGGGCTTTCCTGACTTTGTGTTGTTGATCTACAAAACTTTGAGATGTGTCTAGCCTTGTTACAAGAGTGAAAAATAACTGGAGGCCTTAAATTCCTCAGTGCATTGATATGGGTCACCATTTTACACTATCTAGCTGAGTGACCATTATAATTACATATCTGACATGTAATACTCTGAGAACTTCTTACATTTGTTTGATTCTGATTTCTCTAATTATGCCGAGTCTTGTTCTTCTAACTTGATCTACAATTCATAGCTCTATGACCAAATTCATTGCATGAATAATAGTAACCATTGAAAGGTCTTACCTCTTTACAATTCCTTGCAATATGTCCTTGCTTGTTACATGCATAACAAGTTCAATCTACTGGCTTGCGCTAATCCTTAGATGGTTCAATATTGTCTTTAGTCTAATTTCTAGTCTCCTTAGCATCTATGGTGTCTTCTGGTGCTTTCATCCTTGCTCGCATGTTATCAATTTGATTTTGTGCTTCATTGAATCCAATGTCGCTAGTATCTCCTTCAAGCTTTCGAGCATATAATTGAGATTCTATCAGATCCTTGCTTGTGTGTAATTTATTGATGTGATTCTTTTCTTCATTTAACTTAGATTCCAAATTTTCTTTGTTGTTTCTTAGGTCCAAGATTTCCATGTTTTCTTGCCTTAATTCTTCATTCAGTTGAAGGGTCACTTTGATCTGTTCATCATACACTTCTTGATTGTTATTTATATTTTCAACCAACTCTTCAATATGATCTTTTACAGATGTGTTCTCCTCATTAAGATTTTTAACCATCTTTCCTAAATCATTGTTAGAACAATCTTTCAAATCTTTTCTCAGTCTTTTGATGACTGCTTGAGAATCACTAACTTTTTCTTTCAGTTCTTCAATTTCTTTTTCAGATCTGTCAAGGTCTTCAAGAGCAGCTTCAAGATTATTTTTTAGATGTTTCATTTCTCCCTTATCCATGATCTCCTCAAGTGGTTAAAATTAATTGCTGAGGACCAGAGCTCTGATACCAATTGTTAGGAATGGGAACACTAAGAGGGGGGGGGGGGTGAATCAGTGTTCACTATATTTAACCTTTTTCTTAACTCTTGAAACTTAACTTGAATGCTTAAGTACTGAAATGAACATTAACATAAAAAAGATATATAAAAACAACACATAACACCAATATGGTTACAGGGAAAACCAAATAGGTAAAAACCCCAGTGGGAATTGACACCCACTAAGAACTGCACTAGTGTCTTGTGATCCTTGTTAGAAGATCTGCAACCCTATTAGGAGTTGTTCTTTACAATGGTTTTAGTACAGTGACCTTGTCAAGGGTTAGGCCCTGTTAGGAGTCTTTTACAATAACCCTATTAGGGGTGGGGACACATTTTCCTAGAGCTCATTGCTCAAGTGGTGAAGGCTACAACCTTTTGATGTCAAATACACACTATATCTGCTGGATGAACTGGTGTTGTGACACTGCTTGTTTGATCAATTCCTTTGATGCGCTGATGCTTTAACCTCTTGCAAAGATCTAATACATCTTAACTACTCTTCAGACACTTCTTCTCTGCTTATATTTTCTCTATCTCAACTCGCATACCTTATTACAAGAGCACATCTAATATTTATATGCGCTTATCAAAACAATTAACTAGGTTGGCCTATAACTAATTACATACAACACTTCCAAGCAAATTTGCTCAAGCATGTTTACAAAAAAACATAATTAGATGTCTACAACTTAATTAAAATAGGTGCATAGCCTCTACAAAACAACAATATCATCGCTAATCAAATTACCAATAGTCGGCTACATACTATGTTATGTTCTGGCATTCATTGTCTATGCTACTTCAACTGTCTATATCTTTTCCATATTGTATCTTCTGATCATGCACTATTAGACTTAGCATGAATACACTCTTACCAACTTATCTTCTAGGGCACATACCATAACTTTTTCGTACGCACATGCACTAATGCTCTTATCTACTGGTGCTTTGTAAACTATCTAGTCTTCTATACTCAATCAAATTTTGATCTTCTAATAATGTGTGTTGACTCCAAAACACTATATGACTTTGTTGCCATAATGACAACACTATATCTAGTCATATACAATAGTATAGTCAACTTGCCAACATAATGATCCCTGTTAGAATATCTTACAACCCTGTTAGGAGTTGATCTTTACAATGCATGAAGTATAGTGACCTGGTGAAAGGTTGGACCCTATTAGGAGTCTTTTACAATTAACCCTACTAGGGGTGAGGACACACTATTCGGAAGCTCACTACTCAAATGGTGAAGGCTGCAACTTTCTACATAATAGATATACACTATATCTAGATCTTGGTGAACTACGAGTTAGACCTATTATCTTGATCAATTCCAATGAATATCATACACTCTCTTCAATGTTACATAGATTTTTTACTGATGGCTCAGTACTTGACACCTTCTACTATGCTCTTCTCTTTCAACATCTGCCATACTTAGCGATCACAACTGACAGGCTATAAGTATCTTTCTCCAAATCATATAATCAAGTTAGTCTATTAGAACTTCCTTGAAATCATATTAGAGAAACAATATAACTCTTAACTAACATCTCCAACAACTAAACCAAGCACACAACACAAATAGGATAGCACAACTCAATATGAGTAGACGCATCGCTTCATACTATTGGCTCCACCAAATTAATAGAAAATTTCTTCTCATGTTGAAATATGTTATGCACACTTAACCAAACATTATTAACTCTTCTACAAACATGAATCCAAACATGCATATCAAAATGACATGTGCAACTACTAAGACAATATAAACAATGTTGGCTTCATTAGATAAACTCAAGAAACTGTAATTGACCACTGGAAACACCATAACACAACTTCTACTACACAACTAACTCTGTGTCCATGAACATAGTATCATAAACATGTCTACAACATAAATATAAATGCGCAAGGATCCATCATAACCATACTGAAAATCACATAGAAAACTCTACCTATATCACTGTCAGGAACACTACTGATACAAACAACTACTTAAATGTTTGTACTCAGAATCAACCTATGTGTCTATGATATCATGCTGATAACATATCTAAGAAACATATGCTCAAGTCTCTCTTCATAGATCTTCCATGCACACTACTTACCATATGTTTTCATTAATGACAAACATACAGTCAACATGGGCTTGCTAGAAAATCTCCAACAGGATGAACCAAACTTATTATGAGTCATCAAATTAGACTCATAACTACAAGATAAATCTCCATCTAATTTCATTTCTCTAGCTAACATAACCTCCTCATTAGATGTTTTAAGCTCTTCTACCTTTGAATTCCTTATGGAATATTGGATAATTAATACATCATCTTTTTTCTCCTTGATCCATCCTATAGTCTCTTTAAATTATTGATCAATTTAGCAATGTCATTTTGGATTTTGATATTCATATATTTCTCTCCTATCAACAACATGGTCTCTTAGACCATATCAACACAATAAAAATCCCATCCAATATGACCATATTTTAAGTAATTTGATTGGGATTAAAACTTTTATATAAATCATCTAACGTCGAAGGCCAAAAATATCATCCATCATCCTACTTATGAATATGACATTACACCAATCTTAAGTCCTTGGGCTAGCTTGTCGAGTGACTTGAAGTTTATCTTGATATCTTTCTCTATTGCTTCATTTTAAATGCTAAAAAAATTTCCTCTTCACAATCCCCTATGATAATGTGAATGTCTAGTAATCAATGTAGTGTACATTATAGTGTTAGGTTTTAGCCACCTTGCCAAAGCTTCTTGGAATACCTCGTTTTCCTTGTCCAAGTTTTTTGCTTTGCATAAACCATCTATAAGAATTGTGTATGTGTAAATATTGGGTACCAAACCTTTCTATTCCATTGTATTTACCAATTGTAAATCATCCTCATCTTTTCCAACCATTAAGAGACCCTTTACTAGATAATTATAAGTGTGAATATATGGGTCAGATTTGTATGCATGCAATTTTGTAAATACTTCATGAGCCAGTTCCATCTCTTTCAACTTACAGAGGTGAGAAATAGTGATATTAAAATTCACCACATCCGAAGAACAACCCTTATAGATCATTTCCTTTATAGTATCCAAAGTAGCTTCCCTATTTTTGTTAAACAAAATAAATTGAATTTTAAGGTGGATGTTAGATTGTTAAGAGGAACCTCATTTTGAGCCATTCTAATAAACACATTTTATGCCCTGACAAATATTTTATTTTTCATAAGATCCATTAGGAGAGACTTGTAAGAAATAAATATTAGATTGTTCCTAACCTCCTCTATTAAATTAAAGATTTATATAATCTCTTGGAGTTTTCCAAACATTCTATATGAATTTACGATGCTACTTAGCATGCTCTTAGTAATCTCACATATTTCTGATCTCATTTTCTTCAAAATATGGAGTATCTCATCAAACATCCTTTCAACATATACCTTGATAATCTCCCAATTAATATTGAATCCTTGAATACCTTAGTCAAGAAATATATCTGAAAGACTAAGATTATTAGACTCCAACCTTGGTCAAGGAAGATTGCATATAGCCTTATAATACTAGAGAATAAAATATTTGTCCATTCCCATTTATGAAACCTCATATGTTGACAGGTTTACCCACAATTATTTCATGTTAAATTTTATGAATAAAAAAAACAATACAAAGAACATAAATACTCAAACACAAAATGCAAAAAAGATAACCGGTGAAAAGCCTCCAACTTGAGGGAAAAAACTAGTCATGCAATAAAATCACTCTTATTAAATAATAATAATTTAAATACAATACCCACAAACTTCTGAATCTACACACCCCTCTAAATCAATACACAACTATCTCCTTTTAACACTATGGAAACTAGAATACAAATACTTCAAATAGAATGTACCCACTAATCATAGTACAAAATACACTCGATAATAACCTTAACAGGTCTGCTCTATAATGGTTGTCAATCTGTGAAGATCAATCCTTTTACTAGTCTGAAACTAGTAGTTGTAAACCATTTCATATTCTCTTGACTGCGATGCCAAATATATCTTTGAGCTACAGCAATGTAATGTGTCATTGGAAATAATAAAATTCATATCCTCTGCTTGAAGAGTGGACATAGTCCAATAATGGATGAACCACTTTAATTTTTTCTGTCTCTATCTCTGTGTTTCTTATCTTTATATTTATGTTCTATTTTTAATTTATTCATTTAAAGATTTATTTTCAACAATTGGTATCATAGCTAGGAAAACTCATTGTTTGATTTTTTAGAAATTGATGAAGATTTCTAGAAATTATGGATGAGGAAGACAAATGGAAGATCAAAAAATTTGCAAGGAAAAATTTTAGGCTATGGAAAGTACAGATAGAGTGACTACTAATCAAGTAGGATCTATTAATCACATTGCTTGGAAAAACCAAGGGTAAAGGATCTTTAATAGATGAAGAGTGGGGGAAGATTGATCAGAAAGGGAGAGCAACAATTTTCCTATCACTCTCAAGAAATGTTCTCTTCAATGTTTTGATAGAGGTGACAACAAAAGGGATGTGGGATAATTTATCTTCATTATATGAGATAGCTTCAGCATCGAACAAGGTATTCATCATGAAAAAGTTATACAATCCAAAAATGAAAGGAGGAGTGATATCGAATCATCTCAATGAGTTCAATACATTAGTTAGTCAACTGACTTTGGTTGGTATCCCATTAGATGATGAAATAAAGGAAATCTTATTGCTATGCTCACTTCTGAATAGCTGGGAAGGTGTACTAATGGCTATGAGCACCTCAGTAGTAGCCAAGAACAAGCTGAAATTTGATGAAGTGACAACCACACTACTTAGTGAAGACATGTGAAGGAAGCATCAAGAACCCTCTTCTATTGATTCTCTAACAGCTGTGAGCACAAGCAATAGAGGTAGAAGTTGTGAGAGAGGAAGAAAATATAATAATAATGGAAGAGGTAGATCGAATCATCACTCAAAATTGAGAGGAAGAAATAGAACTTGTTGGTTTTGTGGAAAACCAAGGCACACAAAGAAGCAATGTTGGAATTACAAGAAGGCTAAAAATAATATTATCAATGATGATGTTAATGCTATAATTGATGGAGCTTTGGTACTTGCATCTAGTGACATGGTTTCAAGCTTGTGGGTTCTCAATTCCAGTGCATCTTTTCATGCTCTCCATGTTGGAGTGCTTTCACAAATTACCATGAAGGTATGTTTGGTAAAGTTTTTCTTGGGGATAAGAAAGAGTGTGATATTGTCGGCAAAGGGGATATTTTATTGTCGCTAAAAAATGGAAGTAAATGGGTTCTTAAAGATGTTAGGCATGTTCCTACACTTAAGTGTAATCTAATTTTAGTCATTCAGTTATATACACAAGGTTTTAATGTTATTTTGTCACATTTCTCAATGATTTCACTCGCAAAGTTTGGGTTTACATGTTGAATAAGAAATCAGAAAGTTTTTCAAAATTTAAAATTTTTAAGGCTATGGTGGAAAATCAGATTGGATGGAAGATTAAATGCTTACTAACAAACAATGGTGGTGATTATCACTCTTCAGAGTTTGATAATTTTTGTGCAGATCATGGTATTTGGAGAATTAAAATAGTCCCTTGTACACCTCAAGAAAATGGTGCAGCTGAGAGGTTGAATCAGACTATTTTGGAGAGAGCTCGGTGTATGTTGTATAATGCTAGTTTGGGAAAGGAATTTTGGGTAGAGGCGTGTAATAAAATGGTTTATTTAATAAATTGAGCTCCTTCATCATGTCTGGATTTTGATATTCCTGAAGAAAGGTGGACTAGTAAGAGAATTTCATTTTCTCATTTGTGCATTTTTGGATGCGATGCATATGTTCACATTCCTAAGGAGCAGAGAACATAATTGGATTTCAAATCCAAAAGATGCATTTTTTTGGGGTATGGTGAGGATCAATTTGGTTTCATCTTTGGAATCCAATCACAAAGAAAGTGATTCATAGTTGGGATGTTGTATTCAATGAGAAATCTTTCTCAGGTTTGCAAAATCAGAAATCCACTTCTGATGATTTCATTAAATTTGATTTGTTTGACAATGGAAGTGATGTACAAAGATCTTCCTGGATTACATTCCATCCCTCTACTACTTTGTGCCCCCAAGAAATAATACTCCTTCCTCAATAATTACTTCAATGCCACTTTCAATTAATATGCAACCTACCATTGTCTGAACGTTGTCAATCCAGTCTAGTTCTACCAAGCTTCCACTAGCTCCCACTCTGGAAGAGCAGTCTTTGTTTGATAGTAGAGCTATTGTAGAGAAGGCCACTCTGTTCCCATCATACCCCCCAAAAAATCTCTCCACAATGCCTCCCCTTGCACCCACTACTATTTTGTGGGATGTCTTATTCCCCATGCAGTCTCCCAACTCCTCCTATGGGATTCTCTACCATGAACTGCTCCTCTTCCATGTGTAGAGTCTGCATAGCAACATGAGTACCCAACACCCTAGTGTGAGTAGTATCTATAGTGTGAGTAGCATCCACTTCCTTCTTCACATCCCCTTCTTCCACATGAGGATTCTTCTCCCCCATGCATGCACCACTGTCAACAGCAAGGGGAATCCTCTGCGAGCCAAGCACAACACAATTGCCAACAAATAGAGTTTGAAAAAACACAGGGCTTTGATACTGCTCACACTTAAGAAAAAAATCAAAATATTCAGCTATGACAGTCTACTAGAGAGAAAAAATGTCCAAGGAAATTTGATGATTATGAACTTTTATTCTCTTTGTGCTTTGATCAGGCAGAGCCACAAACATATAAGAAAGCATGTATTGATGTTAATTCAGTGCTCTCAATGGATGCTAGGAAAGATGAAATGGATTCTTTAAATACAAATTAGACATGGGATTTGGTTCCTCTTCCGCTAAATCATAAAGCGTTGAAAAACAAATCAGTATATCGCATAAAAGAGGAAGATGGAGGTCAAAATAGATCCAGGGCAAGATTGGTAGTGAAGGGATTCGCTCAACAAAAGGGTGTGGACTTTAATGAAATCTTCTCTCCATTAGTCAAAATGAAAACTATTCATTTGGTATTTGGCATAGTAATAGCATGGGACCTTGAGCTTGAGAAACTCGATGTTAAAACAACATTTTTACATGGGGATATTGACAAAGAGTTATATATGGAGCAGCTGGAAGGATTTGTTAAACAAGGGTAGAAGCAACTATATTGCATATTAAAGAGGAGTCTATATGGGCTGAATAAATCTCCATGCCAATGGCATTTAAAATTTGATCACTTCATGACTCGACAAGGTTTTACTCGCTATGAATCAGACCTATGTGTTTACTAAAAAATTCTTGTTAGGAATAGTCCCAAGAGATAATAGAGATGGGGGGTGAATCAGTTATCTGCAAGTTTCAATTATTTATCCAATTAAGTATACTTAAACATAAAGCATAAAAATAATGAAAGAACACCTTAACACAACACCAATATTTTGGTTACGGGAAAACCCAAATAGGTAAAAACCCTGCTGGGAATTGACACCCACTAATATTCTACAGTAGTGTATTATGATCCTTGTTAGAAGATCCTTAGCCATGTTAAGAGTTGAGTTACAATATATTTAGTACAGTAAACCTAGTCAAGGGTCAGACCCTATTAGGATTATTTTACCTTTAACCCTGTTAGGGGTGAGGACGCATTGTCCCAGAGCACACTACTCAAATGGGCGAATGCTACAATCTTCTAAATAACAGATACACACTATATCTAGATCTTGGTGAACTATTTTTAGACCTTCTATCTGGATTAGTTTGAATGTATAGAAAAAATACTTTACTTGGTCACATAGACCTTCTTCTGATGGCTCAACACTTCACACACTCTGCTCTACTCATCACAATCAACTATGAACCACACTCAAGCAATCACAAATGACTGCCTATAAATATCTTTCCTCTAAATGATATAATCAAGTTAGCCTATTAGAACCACCTTGAAATCATATTAGAGAAGTCATAAAAAAACTCTAATAATAATTCATTCAGCTCTACTAAGCACGCAACACATTCTGGGACCTATCCAATAAGATAATTGTAGACACACGCTACACACTATCGACTCTACCAAAATGATTGGATCTTTCTCCTCAAGTTGAATTACCTCATGTGCTCTTAAATAAACATTACTAACTCTTCTCCAAGCTCTAATCCAAGGGTGCATACCAAAATTATAGGCACAACTCCAAAACCAATATAATCTCTATCGGCTCTTCTGAATAAACACAAGAAACTACTACTGGTGAATAGCGACAGCATAACTTCACTTCTACTAATCATCAGACTCTACGTCCATGAATGTAACATCACTAACATGTTTCCATCATATATCCAAAGGCATAAGGCTCCATGATAACTATACAGACAATCATACATATAACCCTGCCTGTTACTCTATCAGGAACACTACTGACACAAGTTGTTGTATAACTATCTCTACTAACAGTTAACCTTTGCATCCATGATATCATGCTGATAACATGTCCATGCTACATATACTTAAATCTTACTTCATAATTCTTCCACGCATGCTACCTACCATATGTTGTCATCAATGACAAACATACAGTCAACACTAGCCTACTGGAAAATCTTCAACAATCTCCCCCTTTGGCATTGATGGAAACATATTGAATGGAAAACTCCACCAATCCAAATGAACATTTCTTTTATAACATTTTCCATTTCCTCTTCAAAACTCCCCCAAAGATGAGTCGTTCATCTACTGCAATATTCTTCAACATTCTCCATTTCCTCAATTGAACTACTTCCATAACTGAATACTACTCCCCCTTAGTGTATTACTCCTCCTTTTACTTCTATTTTTCATGACTATATATTACTCCCCCTTTGACATCAATGGAAAAGGGTACCAATCAGTTTGAGCACCAGTACTACTCCAAAAGTAGAGTAGTCAACCATCCATCAGTCCTTGAGGACTGATGCTTTTTCTTCTGAGCAGAATCGGGGAAGGGAATTACTCCCAACTTCTCCCTGAGATACTCAAAAGTATCCTTAGGTAAGGGCTTTGTGCTTATGTCTACGAACTGATCTTTAGTACTTACATATTCCACCTTGACTTCTTTCTCTACTACTTTCTCTCTTAGGAAGTGATACTTGATCTTTATAATGTGTTTTGTCTTTGCATGCATCCCAAGGTTCTTTGACATGTTGATAGTGCTAGCGTTATCACAATGAATAACAATAGGATAATCAATCTAAATTCCAAAATCCTTTATCATCTTATTGATCCAAACAATTGTAGAACAATTCAAGGCTACTGCAACATACTACACTTTTGTTGTTGACTAATAAATATAATTATGTTTCGTTCTTGTCCAAGCGACAAGTTTATCACCAAGAAACACTCCTCCACCTAATGTACTCTTTCTGTCATCAATGTATCCTGCCTAATCTGCATTAGTGTACACATGAAGCTCAACATTTTCTGAATTAGGATACCATAGACCATAGTCTATAGTGCCTTGCAAGTATCTGAATATCCTGTTTACTACCATGAGGTGACTTTGTTTAGGCTCCACTACAAATATTCCAACTATGTCAACTACATTGAGAATATTAGGGCTATTTTGAGTAAGATAAATGAGTTTGCCAATCATAGACTTGTACAATGTTATATCTACTACTGGTGATTCATCTTCTTTTTTAAGCTTGCATCTAGTTATCATAGGTGTCCCTATTGGCTTACAATCATCCATATTCAATTTATTCAATATCTCTTATACATACTTTAACTGATTAATGAAAATTCCTTTCTTTGTCTATTGCACATTCAATCCCAAAAAGTATCTGATAGGTCCAATCATGCTCATCTCAAATTCACTCTGCATCTCTCTATCAAATTTTGCACTGAGTTTGTCATTACCTCCAAAGATAATGTCATCAAAAAATATAGCTACAAGTAATAGTCCTTCAAATGTCTCTCTTGTGAATAGGTTACTATCTACTGCTCCTTTCTTGAATCCAATCTTTGTTAGATATCCATCAAGTCTCTCATACCAAGCTCTAAGGGCTTGCTTAAGTCCATAGAGGGCTTTCTTCAATCTGCATACCATATCAGGTCTTTCTGATAGGGTAAATCCTTCTAGCTTCTCAATATATACTTCTTTTAATTCACCAATAAGGAATGATGACTTAACATCCATCTGATAAAATTTTAAGTTTTTGAGTGTTGCATAAGCTAGAAATAACTTAATAGCTTATAATCTTCTCACTGGTGCAAATGTATCTGAATAATCAATGCCTTCTCTTTGTGCATATCCCTTACATACTAACCTTGCTTTATTTATTACTACTATACCATCTTCATTCATCTTGTTTCTGAATATCCACTTTGTTCCAATCACATTCTTATCACTAGGTCTTGGGACCAATTCCCAAGTATCATTCTTAATAATCTGATCAAGTTCTTCTTTCATAGCATCATGCCAATCTAAATCATTACATGCATCTTCAACACTTAAAGTTTCAATCTGAGATAGTGAACATACCACCTCATTGCTAGTTGAGTTCTTTACTTTTGATCTTGTTAAGACTTTTCCGCTATGATCTCCAATGATGTCTTTCTTGAAAAGGTTTCTAGATGTAAACTTTGGAACTTTAGGTGATACTGTCTCATCTTCCTTAGGAGTTTCTTCTTCACTTGTCTCAAGTTCATTGAATAACACATCAATACTATCAAAGATTTCTTCAATAACTATCTCACTAGTGGAGGGTATGGGTTCTTCTTCAATCATGGGTCAGTAATGATGATATCTTTCTTGAGCCATAAAATTTTCATCTATCTTAACATGAGCACTTTCAATGATCTTTTTCAATCTTAAATTGAAACATCTATAAGCTTTACTTTTAGTAGAGTAACCAAGAAAAAGACCTTCATCGCTTCTTGCATCCAAAGAATCTAAAGTATTTTATAGTGGGAACATTACCAAACCATAACTCATATGGTTTTTTGTCTATGCCAGGCCTCAATTGAATTCTATTGATGGTATACATTGTTGTATTGACTGCATCTCTCCAATAGGTGTTTGCAACTTTTACTTCAATCATGATCGTACACTCTGTATCAAGGATAATCCTATTCCTTCTCTCTGTAATTCCATTTTACTGAGGGGTTCTAGGTGCACTCAACTGCCTCTTGATTCCATATTCCTCACAATACTCATAGAATCTATCAGAGGTGAATTCTCCTCCTCTATCTGATCTCAAACATTTTATCTTTAGTCCAGATTCATTCTCAACTTTAGCTTTGAATATTTTGAACTTCTCAAATGCTTCTAACTTGTCTTTGAAGAATGAAAGACACATCATTCTAATATGGTCATCAAAAAATAAAATCAAATACCTTTCACCATAGTATGATCTTGTTTGAGTTGGTCCACATAGGTTTGTATGAATCAAATCCAGCTTGTTCTCTGTTGAATTGAGCTTTCTCCTAGATGATTTTCTCACATGCTTTCCCATCACACATTCCCTGCATATAGTATCAACTGTCTTTGCTATGGTAGGTAAATCTCTTACTGCCTTTACATTCCTTAGCTTTACTATGTTATCAAAATTGATATGACATAGTCTTTTATGGCATAACCAATTGTCATCTACTTTAGCAACAAAACAAATTTCTTTTGGATTAAGCTAAAAAACATTACCTTTAGTCTTTTATCTTGATGCAATTATTTCTCCTTCTTTATTGTTAATGATGCACTTGTTTCCATTGAATTCCAATCTGTAACCTTTGTCAAGTAACTGTCCAACACTTAGTAGGTTGTGTTTTGAACCATCGACATAAAGAACATCATCAGTACTATTCTTTCCATCTAAGGTGATGGCTCCTCTACCAACGATGGGTTTAGGAGTGTTATCTCCAAATCTAACCATGCCACCATTTTATTTGTCTAAATGAACAAATCTATCTTTATCACCTATCATGTGATGTGAACAACCACTATCTATAATCTGGTATGTCCTTATATCAGCTTGTGAAATCAATGCTAGCTCTTGTTTCTCTTTCTTATCTTCATGATCTATCTTATTGTTCATTTTCTCTATGATAGAAATAAATCCAATTTCTTCTTTATCTAAATCATCATCTAAAACTCCATCTCTAGCATAGTAACATTCCTTAGAGAATTTAGGCTTGTAGTCATTTTTTAACTTTCTAGCTCTTAAAGGACATTTAGATGCAAAGTGACCAATCTTATTACATGAAAAGCATTTAAATGGCAATTGACCTTCATATTTTCCTTTTCCTTTATTTTCTCTTTTGGAAATCATAGCAATGAAATCATCTAGTGTTTTCTCTTCATCATCATCATCAAAATTACAAGAAGTCTTTGCAGATTTCTTACCATGAACTGTTGCTTTGAAGGTTGTCTCACTTTTAGGTTCTGTCTTCAATCTTGAAATCTCAAAAGATAAGATTTTGCTGATCAAGGTCTCTCTCTTGAAATTTGATGTAAGCTGCATGCTCTCATCTAGGATGTTGATCTTGTTTTCATATTCTGGAGTGAGATTAGTCATCAATTTGTCCATAATGTCTTCTTCTGAGATTTCTCCACCATTATTCCTAATTCCAGCAACTGCTTCATTGATCCTTTGATTGTAAGCTCTAATGTTTTCTTCAGGCAGCATCTCTAATGCATTGTATATTTTCTTCGATTTTTTTTTCATGCATCCTTTTCTTGTTTGTCTCCTTCAAATATGTCTTCTAGGTACTTCCATATTTTGTGGCATGTATCTACTTTCTTTATTTATGAAAAATCACTATCAAAAAGGGTGCTGATCAGGGCTTCTTTGGCTATTGCATTCTGATGAAATAATTCCTTTAGTTTTCAGTAGCATCATCCTTTGCAAGGTCTTCTAAGGTAGGGATCTTGACTTCTTTGATAGTTACATCAAAAACTTCAAAGACAATGCACTGCAAATGAGTCACCATCTTGTTCTTCCAATCAAGATAATTCTCTCCATCAAACTTAGGACTTTCTTTTGTAAAGAATGCCATCTAATCAACCTCAAGCTATTAAAATTTCTCTTTGAGCCACTTGGCTTTGATACCAATTGTTAGGAATAGTCCCAAGAGATCTAAGAGGAGGGGGCAAGGGGGGGGGGGTGAATCAGTTATCTACAATTTTCAATTCTTTATCCAATTAACTATACTTGAGCATGAAGAATAAGCACAATGAAAGAAAACTTGAACACAACACCAATATTTTGGTTATGGGGAAACCCAAATAGTTAAAAACCCCAGTGGGAATTGACACCCACTAATATTCTTCACTAGTGTATTATGATCCTTGTTAGAAGATCCTTAACCCTATTAGGAATTGATTTACAATATATTTAGTATAGTAGACCTGGTCAAGGGTCAGACCCTATTAGGAGTCTTTTACAATTAACCCTATTAGGGGTGAGGACGCAATGTCTGAGAGTACACTGCTCAAATGGTTGAAGGCTACAACCTTTTGAATAACATATACACACTATATCTAGATCTTGGTGAACTATGCTTAGACCTTCAGTCTGGATCAGTTCCAATGTATAGCACAAATACTTTACTTGGTCACATAGACCTTTTTCTAATGGCTCAACACTTTGCACACTCTGCTCTACTCTTCATAATCAACTATGAACTGCACTCAAGAAATTACAAATGACTGCCTATAAATATCTTTCCTCTAAATGATATAATCAAGTCAGCCTATTAGAACCACCTTGAAATCATATTAGAGAAGTCATAAAAAACTCTAATAATAATTCAGTTGGCTCTACTAAGCACACAACACATTCTGGGACATGTCCAATAAGATAATTGTAGACGCATGCTACACACTGTCAGATCTACCAAAATGACTAGATCTTTCTCCTCAAGATGAATTACCTCATGCACTCTTAACTAAACATTACTAACTCTTCTCCAAGCTCTAATCAAAGGGTGCATACCAAAATGATAGGCGCAACTCTAGAACCAATATAATCTCTGTCGGCTCTTCTGAATAAACATAGGAAACTACTACTGGTGAATAGCGACAGCATAACTTCACTTCTACTAATCATCAAACTCTACATCCCTGAATGTAACATCACTAACATGTCTCCATCACATATCCAAAAGTGCAAGGCTCCATGATAACTGTACGGACAATCATACACAGAACACTGCCTGTTACTCTGTCAAGAACACTGCTGACACAAGCTTCTATATAACTGTCTGTACTAACAGTTAACCTCTGCGTCCATGATATCATGCTGATAACATGTCCATGCTATATATACTTAAATATTATTGTATAAGTCTTCCACACATGCTACCTACCATATGTTGTCATCAATGATAAACATACAGTCAGCACTGGCCTGCTGGTAAATCTCCAACACGGCTTCCTACTGGTGAGTTTGTGATTTTTCTATTGTATGTTGATGATATGTTGACTGCTCATAATAGTATGAGAGTTATTCATGAGCTGAAGACACATTTGGCTCTTCATTTTTCCATGAAAGATTCAGGGGTAGCAAAGAGGATTCTTGGGATGGATATAATCCGAGATAGACATAAAAGAGAAATTAAATTATCTCAAGAAAACTATATCCTTAAAGTTTTAGAAAAATTTAATATGTCAAATGCAAAATTGGTTGCCACTCCATTGGATGATCACTTTAGATTATCTTCTAAAATGTTCCCTTCCACTCCGAAAGAAAAACATGAGATGGATGGCATTTCTTATTCTTTAGTAATTGGGAGTTTAATGTATGACATGGGTAGTACATGTCCGGACATTGCTCATGCAGTGGGATTTGTGAGTGGTTTTATGAGTAACCTGAGTACACATCATTGGCAAGTAGTTCAATGGACTTTTTAGTATTTGAGAGGCACTTCCTCTCATTTTTTATGTTTTAATAGTAAGACCCCTTATATTTGTGGGTATGGTTGATTCTGATATGACTGGAGATTTAGATACAAGGAGGTCAACAATAGGCTATATGTTTACTTTTGACGGGGCAGCAATTAGCTGGACTTCTCGAAAGCAACAAGTTGTTGCTCTTTCCTCTACCAAGGCTGAATACATTTCTCTTACTGAGGCAAATAAAGAGCTGATATGATTACAATAATTGTTTGGAGAGTTGGGATTTAAAAAATCCACCTTTACTCTATTTTCTAACAGCAAGAGTGCCATTCATTTGGCCATAAATTTAGCTTTCCACAGTTGCACAAAGCATATAGAAACCAGATGTCACTCCATCTATCATGCTCTTAAAGAGGGAAGATTACAGTTAGAGAAGATTGATATGAAGGTCAATCCAGCTAATGCGTTCACCAAGGTTGTACCTCAAGAGAAGTTTGAATTCTCTAGATCTTCTCTCAGCATTGTTGTGACATAGCCATAAGCATTCCAAGCAGGGGATATCTTTGTGGAGCTCTTATCACAGGAATGATTGGACTTCAAGTGGGAGATTGTAATGATTTTTCTCTGTAATAGTTGTCAGTCTGTGAAGACCAATCCTTTTTCTGGTTTGCAGCCAACAATTGTAAATTGTTTCATATTCTCTTGGCTACAATGCCAAATATATCTTTGATCTACAGAAATGTAATGCGTCATTGGAAATAATAAAACTGATACCCTCTTCTTGAAGAGTGGACGTAGTTGAGTAATGGATGAACCACTATAATTTGTTGTGTCTCTGTATCTATGTTTCTGATCTTTATATTTCTATTCTATTTTTAATTTATTTTTCTGAAGATTTATTTTCAACAATAATAATGCTAAACCTATATAATGATCACTACTTAGCACATATCCAACAACCATTACCCAAAATTCATACGATAAACAATGCCTTGCATCCCTATCATAATCACTTCCATTCATGCATATATTATTCACTTGATGATTACAAATAAAACATTTCTTTAAATAACACCTCCCATAAACATAGAATGGGAACTATGCTCAATCTAAACAAGGATGAATGAAATATTAATATCTAACATAACTTGCACTGGTCCAAGAATATTCACTGAACAACCACCATATTTACCAGACATCATACACAAGGTAGACCCTTCTAATTTTATTTTTCATGACTTTACAATGAATCCTACAATAAAAATCTACACATACAATGATCTAAGAAATATTATCTCAATAGAAGGAATGATAATCTCTCCATGCAAAGAAGAATGACAACCCCAACCTTCTTTTTTTTCCATTATCAAAAAATACACCACACATAAAATCAAGAGTGCAATGCTACTAAGAGATGCTTTAATTACAAAATGGTGACATACATTTTGACACTATAGCCATGTAAATGTGGCTCTCCAATTATCAACAGTTACACACACATGAGACCTTTCATTTGTTGTGGTATAGACTCTCAGAAACTTCAAAAGGTTTTACTCTTTTCTTTCCAAACACTACTCATAATAAGACTCTTGGATGCCCAAAAGGAATGAGAGAGAAGCTTGACTATTGTAGTAGTTACAAATAATGAAACCCTTCCTAAGAAATCTGAAGACTCTTCATTAGACTTCAATGTTTAATAACCATGAGATAAAATCCTTCAAAAAGAACCAGCTAAGAATTATAGTTTTTTTCAATTTCTACATTATTTGGCCACAAAGAAGAAATAGGAATTGCATAGAACATCCCCCACAATCATACCACCTATATGATGATTAAGTCAACGTAGGGAAGAGAAATGTCTCCTACATCTACAAACTCTAATAGGTGTAATATTAATGTCATACCTATACAACTATGTACTATGTCATCATAAAGTTGGTCTTTGTTAAAATTGATGTGCTAAAATGGAGTAGGTCAACTTTTGGTCACATTTTTAATATCAAGAACCATGTAAAGGGTGAGTGGGTTATATTAAACTCTAGATTAAAGTTCAAAGAAAATCCTTATAATTCCTTGGTAAGGAACCCTTCAGATTTAGGGACAAGTATGCATTAAATAATTTTTTTTCAAACATGGAACTAACATCATGAACAAGAGTGCAATAAAATACCAAAATTTCATAAATGAGATATAAAAATTCTATAATTATTACACAATCATGCATAAGTAGAAGCTCAAAGGTACTTATAATAGTTCTATTAAAATCCCAAATACAGACAAGAATAAACAATTTACATTCAAGTCACCAAGTGAGAGGTTAGACCATGTCCAAAAGCCTCATAGGATTGGAGCTCACCATTATATACAAACACCCAATGAGGAGACAAGCCCATCTTTATCACGATCCAATACAAGGTTCATTTTAAGCCCAAATTGAAAATTAATTTGAATAAGATCAAACCAAATTGGAAAATGAAATGTACATATATGAAAATGATCATAAAAAGAAAAGGAATATAATTATGAAGTCCCTTTTTACATAGATCTAAGGGAACATCAAAATTTTGTAAACGTGCATGATCAGTCTTAGTATAAATACACAAGAGTAGGTTTACCTAGACCAGTGCAAAATGAATGTGCAAGAATACAAAAACAAATATGTAATAATAGAAAATTTGGTGAAATAAAGGGTAAATGCACATGGTTACTAATCATATAAATAGGAATAACAATCATATGTGAAAAAGTCCTATAGCATGTGTAAATTTAGAAAAAATATAATGATGACTCCAACGTACAACCTAAACATGAACAACTCCACATCGGGAGTCCCAGATATATGGAAATTAGGTCATACACACTCAATACAATCATGATCATCATAAATTAGATCTAAATTCTACTAAGAATAAATATGAATAAATACAAATCACTAAAAGTGGATGCAAGGTATATAATGAGAACATTGTGCTCAAAATCTATCACTAGAAGTATTCTATCACCTATATAATACTCCCTAATAGTGATGTGCAATGCCACCCACCCAACTAGTACTCTTAAACCTATCCCACAATATTCATGAAGATAGTCAACCTAGCAAAAATATAAGGTACACACACACAAGGAATGGCTAGCACACACACTAACCACATATAAAATTGAAGGGATGGTATAGTGATTTCAATGTAAACACATAGATGTATAATGAAATATGGCATAGGTAATAAGTACCACTACTTAGTACTAAAAAATCTCAGTGAATGAATTCAGGAATGGAGAGTCATTATATGGCATGGGTGAACCCACAATAGTGGGTTACACTTTTTTTCCTGAACGGACACTGAACTCTACATTTTGAAAAAAAACTTTTAGATTTAGATGCATATTGTTGTTAAACCATTTGAAATCAGTGTTAAAATAATAGAGAGGGGGGTTGAATTAGTTAGATCAATTATCCTATAGTCCCAAACTCCCAGATGTACCTTACAAAACAATTTCAACAATTTATGCAGCTCGGTAACATAAAATATCACTGTCTGTTCACATTATCGAATACCAGTAATTATCAAAACTATGATTACCGACTAAATCAACTATGAAGTATGTAAAGTATGATAGAAAAAATATCATAACAAATAACACATAACACAATGATTTAACATGGAAACCCTACTAAGGAAAAAACCACCTGGGACCGGTAACCCAAAATAATTCACTCTTCTGAAGTGAGCTCGGTAAAGAGCCAACCCTATTAAAGGTTACAATGCACACTGTTAGGTGTGACCTTGTTAGAGGATTTATCACAAATAGTTAACTTTTGACTAGCATTCACTATAGTGTCAACAAGATAACACTTTACATTCAATGAATGTCATAGGATAGTACAATAAGATTATTAAGTCCACTCAGTTAAGAGATTTTCTAAATCAATGGTTAAACTGATACAACACTAATCTGATTCAAATACACCTCAATTGAAAATATTCAGATCTATGCTATGCTCATAAAATCCTCTGATCATTAATCAATTCACTTCCTCAATATTTCTCAACTTACTTCACTCGGTAAATAGTTCTCTCACGCTCAGTAATGTCTGCAACTCAGTTCTTTCTATAACCAGTTTGATCAGGAATGCATGAATAAAAATCTTCATGCGAAATCTCTACAATCTCCTTTTGTCTAGCATGTTTCAACAATAAAACTCATATCTCTTAAATAGACAAGTAAACTATTTTCATATCAGCCATCAAATTTTGCGTTATAATCTCCTTCGTCCATTTTTGTTGCTTAAACCTTCCTCGACATATGTTCAAATGTTTGTAACTATCATGATAAGTACTGTCAAAACTAGTTGACATCAATGACAACATATTGACTGATTTAATCATCTTACATATCACTTCAGCAGCTCGATGATCTCTAATCATGGTGCCTTCCACTCATTTATATTTGCAATCAGTTGTAGATCATCAATCGGAAGATGAAGTAAATTAGAGTCTTTTAGGATTTTATGTCTAGATTCTAAATATTTTTTTTTGTTAATTTTTTAAATGATTTGAATATTTTTTTCTTTCTCCCACGAAAAACTGGTATGTTATTGAAAACATATTTTTCAAAGAGTTACATTATTTTCATAGACAATAAATTTTTTTCTAAATTAGATATCAATGTGCTTCTTTCAAATTTAGTTTTCTAACATCTATACGAAGGGAATGCAATTGTTTTGATGACATTATCATGATTATTGCATATTTTATTAATGTTTGAAGTATACTAAACTGTAATTTTGGCATACCTTGACTACATAGCTTATAACTTGTTGTGTATTTGTCCAATTTTTTAATTTATTTTTTGATAGAAAGAGATCTTCAATACCTAGGGTAGATATATTTTTTAGAATTTTTTTTCTCTTATTTACTATTTTTCCATAAGCGTCAAAAATAGAGGTAGACATACGGTGAAATATCTATGTTTAGTAAAACTTAATATATATTAACATTATAACCATTGCAAATATTTTTCTCAGTAGTACCTTACTACATAGATAGGTTTGTCAAATGGATTCATTTGATCTTCGAAAAGATAAAGTGAAATGATTTTTTTGTCAACATTTTAATAGGTGCGAAGGAGATTCCATTGTAGGTATGAATGAGAAGTATAGATGTTATATCAATGTTTTTTTTGTTTAAGAGGCTTTGAGCTAACCATTTGTAATTAATTCCTTCAAGAGGAACCCCTCAAGGCTTCAATCAACATATTTTATTAAAAAATGTGTTATTTCAGCAAAAATCAGCATGTCTAAAAACGTGTAACCCTCTATTATGGGGTCACCCGCTGCATGCAATGGCGCACATAACATTGAACCTTCAATAAACATCTACAAGAAACCAAATGTTGTATGTATCTTTGATTGAAATCTACATATAGCTACGTATTCTTCCTTCGATCTAAGTCCTTAGATGGATACACAACAACTTACCTTTGATTGATGTCCTCAAATTGTTAGGTAGTCATATTAACTCTTGTTAATATATGTTTTTCTTTACGTCTTGTTGTGGAGAGAAACTCCACTCCACTACCTAAACACCTAAATTCACCTCATTTCCACAACAAGATGTAAAGAAAAAAATGCAGTAAGGACTTCAAGTCCAAAACAAAAAGATACAAATCATGGTCCATTGGTCTCAACCAATAGTATGCATCCCTCATGGTCCTGACAAGGAAGACTCAATTATTATCATGATTTAGTGTCAAATAAAACATTACCAAATAAATATACAGTTTCGATCAAGCATCAAACAAAAGTAAGAAGGAATGAAATGAAAATTACTCGTGCACACAACACACTTAATCGACATTTTTGCAAGGAGTATAAGGTTGAAGGAGGATGAATTCTCAACACATTACATCCAAGCAATTTCAAAAATAATAATTTTAATTCATAATCCCAAATTATAATAAAATATAATAATTGTGCATGTGCTAAATTTCAGTCCCAAAGGTCGTCACCATTGACAATTCTTCAAAAATGACTAAAAATTCAAACTTTGAATCAAGTGAAAAGGAGAAAACCCATTTAATCTATGGTACCCAACAAGACATTGTTCTAATAAATTTTCCATTCTGGGCATACACTAAAAAAGTGAGCAGCATAACACCATGAAAACCATATAATTCAAATCCCAAAAATATGGAATATTCATAAAAGCCCATGACACAAGGACATGGTAGGTTCAAATAGAATTGACTCATCTTGAACTAAAAAACAATCCCTACTTAGAGTTACACATGGAAGAAATATATAATTCACATGAAAAATGAAAACACAATGTATATGAGGCAAGGCAATTGGAAACCAAACTGGTGTGATTAAAATAAATAAAGGAACATGCCCGGCTATGAGGCCTTCCGAGTTTCGGCCTTATACAACAAGAATTGTGAATTCAAAGTCCCATCTCGCATACTATCTTCTTTTCTACTTCTACTAATCTTCTACTATCACCATCTCCCACCAACTAAACAACCTAAGCTTCTTATATAGTGAGCTAAGCCACATGTCGGCTAGTCAGGCATTTAATTACATTACAGGTCCAACCAGGAAGAGTAAACACAAACTAAAGAAAGAATGAAAAAAACTAAATGCTAAGCTAAATTTAGGTCCATACATGACCCAAGAACATATTCCTAACTTAGTAAGATCCCATTTCATCATACGGAATTGCGCAATATGAAAAACTCCACATTTCACGTGAAACTGGCTAAAAATTTATACCCGAGGAAAACGGTGATAACTACCAACTCTTGATGAATTAGGAATTGTGGTCTTAGGTGAAGATATTAATTTATCTCCTCTTTAAGACCCCAAGATATAAAAGGATTATTCATTAAGGATTAATGGCTACATGACGCACAATCAACATGTGGAAAGTAGGAAAATACAACTCCAGTAGCAAGGCAAAATAGCTCTAACTTAGACACAATCCATCCAATCCTTATGCACTCATAGGAGAAGGTTCCAAAATAGGTTGTAAACATCATGTTAGCTTTTCATATCATGAAGCTAACAACCACAAAGGCTACAATGCAGACAACATATAGGTACAAAAGATAGGAAATGTTTTTGGTTCATGCAAGATTTCTCAAATACCCAAGATGCTCCTGCATCAGACACTAGGGGTAAATAAAGAAATGATGTCCACATTAGGCATTTCTCATATTCTAACCTAAATCATAAAGATCCAACTCAGCTTGTGTAATCCATGAATTGTCTTCAATTGGCTTGTCTTTCCACTAAACTAGGTATTCCATGTAGTCTTTTCCTCTGGCCCTCTTTCTCACTCTACTATTCAAGCTCTTCTCAATGTTGTCTTTATTCTTCTTAGGATAATCCAGATCATATTCTATCTCATCATTTGATTCAAAGTAATCAAAGATATCATAAATGTTAAATATAGGTGATATATCCATTTCCTCTAGTAATTCCACTTCATAAGCATTTCCACTATCAAACTTCTTCAAAATCTTACAAGCTCCAAACTTCTTCATTTTCAGCTTGTTGTAGGTACCAACTGGAAATATATTCTTCTTCAAATGAATCATAACCTCATCTCCAACTTCAAAAGATTTATGTCTCCTTCTCTTATCTTCTCTCTGTTTATATTTTAGATTATTGTCCTCCAAATTCTTTTTGACTTCATCATGTAAAGTTCTCATGAAGAGTGCAAAATCCTCAGCTTCAGTACTTCTTCTTTTCTCAATAGGAAAATATCTCAACTCTGTGGTTCTCTTAGGATGAAATCCAGTAATAATCTCAAATGGTGTCCTCTTAGTGCTTCTATTCATAGAATTATTATACACAAAATCTTCTTGTTCCGAAACCAAATCCCAATTAGCAGGCTTATCTCCAACTAAACATCTCAAGAAGTTTCCTAAACTTCTATTCACAACTTTACTCTGTCCATCTATCTTAGGGTGAAATGTAGAGCTATAATTCAACTCTATATTCATCTTCTTCCAAAGTGTTTTTCAAAAGTAACTATTAAATTTAGTATCTCTGTCTAAAACAATAGTTTTCGGCAAACCATGCAATCTTACCACTTCCTTGAAGAATAATTCAGCTACATGTAATGCATCAAATGTCTTCTTACAAGGTATGAAATGAGCCATCTTTGAAAATTTGTCAACCACTACCAAAATAGAATCATTACCTCTCTGAGTTCTAGGCAATCCAAGAACAAAGTCCATACTCACATCTTCCCAAGGTCTATCAGGTACAGGCAAAGGTGAATACAATCCCAAATTCTAACTAGTTCCTTTTGTTGTTTGACAAATTCTGCAACCTCTAACCATTCTCTGTACATCCCTATAAATCTATGGCCAAAAGTATCTTTCTAAAATCAGTTTCACAGTCTTATCAATCCCAAAATGTCCAGCAAGTCCATCACTATGTTTCTCCTTTATTATATTCTCTCTCATAGATCCTCTAGGTATGAACAATTGAACTCCTTTCAACAACATATCTTCTTGAATGAAATAATCAGTCCACTTATCACTCACTATTTGTTCCTTACAATCTTTCCAAGGCTCTACAAAATCAAGGTCAGTTTCATACAAACACTTCAAATCATCAAAACCAAGTACCTCAACTCCCATTTCTATCAGCAAATTTCTTCTTCGACTCAAGGCATCAGCAACTTTGTTTGACTATCCACTTTTATGCTTCAATGAAAATGAAAAATTCTGCAAGAACTCAACCCACTTCATATGTCTCTGATTCAATTTATTCTAACTTCCCAAATACTGCAAAGCTTTATGGTTAGTATAAAACAAAAAATCTATAGGCATCAAATAATGTCTCCATTTTTGTCAAAGCTTGAACAATAACATATAATTCTTGGTCATAAACTGAATATTTCCTCTTAGCATCATTCAAATTTTTACTAAAGAAAGTTATAGGTCTTCCTTCCCAACTCAAAACAACTCCTATTGCACTCCCACTAGCATCACATTCAACTTAAAAAACCTTACTAAAATTAGGCAAATTAAGTGTAGGCAACTTTGCAATTCTTTGTTTCAATGTTTCAAAACTCTTTTGTGCTTCATGTGTCCATTTGAAATCCCTTTTCTCTCCTCTCATAGTTTCAATCATAGCATTACAAATAGAACTAAATTTTTTTATGAACTTCCTATAAAAACTTTCCAATCCATGAAATGATCTTACCTCTCCAACATTCTCTTGTGTAGTCCAATCAATTATAACTCTCAATTTCTCAGGATCCATCTTCAATCCATTAGTTGAAATTACAAAACCAAGGTACACAATCTCCTCTTTCATAAATGAACATTTCTTCAAATTAATCAGCAAATTTTCTTCCTTCAATATCTGCAATACTTGTCTAGTATGTTCAACATATTCTTCCTTACTCTTACTAAATATCAAAATTTCATCAAGATATACAATCACAAACTTACCCAAGAATCTTTTCAAAACTTCATTCATCAGCCTCATGAAAGTACTAGGTGCATTAGTCATACCAAAAGGCATAAAAAATGATTCATAAAAACCTTCATTAGTCTTAAAAGAATTTTTCCATATATCCCCTTCTCTAATCCTAATTTGATGATAACCATTCTTCAAATCAATCTTTGTGACATACTTCGCTCCACTCAAACTATCCATTATGTCATCCATCTTAGGCAAAGGAAAGATGTACTTTACTATTATCTTGTTTATAGCTCTAGAATTAGTGCACATTCTCCATTCTCCATTATTTTTTGATGCTAACACAACATATACTACACAAGGACTCAAACTTTCCCTAATCAAACCTCTCTCAATAAATTCTTGCACTTTTCTATTCAACTCAATCTTTTCATCAGGTGTCAACCTATGTGGTGCTTTATTAGGAAAACTAGCTCCAGGTATCAAATCCATATAGTGAGTTATACTTCTCATAGGAGGAAAATTATTAGGTGCATTATCAAAAATGATGTCATGAAATTCATTCAACAAAGGTTTAACCTTAGGTGCATGTTCTAAATCATCTTGTTTCTCAATTTTTCTTGGAATTAAAGAAAAACAAACCTTTTGTTCTTTCATTTCTCTTGCAAACTTTTTACCCTCAACCAAGCATAGTCTGACTATAGTACAGTGGCCTTCATCAAACTTCTCTACTAAAGGAAACAATACTTGTTTCTTCCCATCCATCCAAATAGTATATTAATTCAATCTACCATCATGCAAATCTTTCCTATCATATTGCCAAGGTCTACCCAAAAGAATATGACAACAATCCATAGGCATAATATCACAAAAGAATTCATCATGATAATTCCTAATTTTGAATTTAATAATGCATTGTTCACTTCCAAGTAGTTTATGCTCCTTCTGGATCCAAGCAATATAGTAAGGCTTAGGATGTCTTAATCTCTGTAACTACAATTTGTTAACTAGTTCTTCAGATGCCAAATTATCAAAATTTCCAATATCAATGATTACCTTGCAACATTTGTCAGTGATCTTACATCTGGTTCTAAACAAACTTTTCCTTAGAATAGGTTCCTCATCAACTTCTTCAATCCACAAGATCCTTCTTAGCATCAATTTTTCACCACATTCAAGTTCATTAGATAATTCCTCAACTTCTTCAAAAGTGAAATTGTTTATGCCATTACCTCCAGTCTTCTTTCCAGAGTTAGTACATTCAAAGGCTCTATGTCCTTCACCACATTTATAACTGTTAGAAAGTAAAGATCCCCAAGATAACTAAGAGGGGGGGGGTGAATTATTTATCTAATAATTTATCCATTCAATAGATTTAAACAATATAATCAATGTACTGATCAACCATAGAAAGATAATCATACACAATTGCACAATAACACAAGATATGTTAACTAGGGAACCTCTTGAAAAGAGTAAACCCCAGTGGGAATGATGCCAACAAAATGATGCACTACTATGAAATTTCCTTATTAGAGGATGGACCCTGTTAGGAGTCTTATGAAATACATTCAGTACATATAAATCCCTGTTAGGAGATTTTGAATCCCTGTTAAAAGATTATAACCCGGTTAAGAGTTTATGGAAGACAGAAGGACCCACTGCCCAAACAACTTCAAGGCAAGATCTCTAAACCCACTGTCCAAATGATCTTAGAGTTATTCAGTAGAATAATATGAAATATATTACCTCCTTCACACTATGCCAAAACTACACTCTCTGCTACACAAGATCACAATTCCAAATCTATGTAGTCACAAGTCTTCCTTCATCACTGAATTAGCTATTTTCTTCACTTCATGCATATATTCACATCACAATCTTCATAGTACACATTAAAATAAGGAAAAAATTCCTTCTTATATACCAAACTCAAATAATTACAAATGAGTCGGTCCTCAATTACAAAATAATAAATTCTACACGCTACACACAGAATTCACATAAAACTATCAGCTTCTAGTTACTGTAACTTTCTCCAAACATATCCTTGAAGTTTGCATTGTGAACCACATCATCATTAATGAGTCTCCAACATCCCAGCTAAGAGATATCCTCCGATTTCTGAACATCGCTACACAGAAACACTGTCTAAACACTGCTTTCACCAAAATGCTCATAACTCTTACAAATGAATGAATTTATTTTTTTTCTATTAACCATAGGTTAATAACACAACAAAGAACATACCATCAACTGTGAAAAATCCAATTTGTAATACAACATGTGTGCAAAACAAAACTATACCTACTTTTCTGCTAATATCCAGAATATCACTGTGTTGACATTAATGACAATCCAAGTCATGAATGCAACAACAATTGCTATAAAATGACTGCCAAAACACTTTGCATTCATTCCTAACAATCTCCCCCATTGGCATTGATGGCAACATAGATGAAAAACATCCAATGTTCCAAAAATCCAATACTGTAACATCACTGCAAAATATCAAATCAAATCTTGCTTTGTTTTCCTATTCAGCTCTCTCATACAATCCAGAATGTTTTTCATGTATATCTCTCCCCCATTGACATCAATGATAGAAATTCCATCACTAAGTCAACAACAACTTAATTTCAAAAGAAACTTTTTAGAAAAATACAATAACAAGAGTCCTCATGACTCAGCTCGTAAACTCCCCCATAGAGGAAGTTCCAACATCCCATCCAGAAGAAAGATAGGGCTCATATACCACTGGACGGATGCAATCATCTACATCAATTCTCAAAAATAGGTTGGGGCATAACCCCAAGCATACCTCTCAGATACAAAAATGTATCCTTAGGTAAAGGCTTTGTAAATATATCTGCTATCTGCTCCTTTGTACTTATGTACTCCAATCTTCTTTTTCTGCAACTTTCTCTCTTACAACATGATACTTGATCTCAATATGTTTAGTCTTAGAATGTAAAATAGGATTTTTTGACATACTCACTGTACTGGTGTTATCACAATGTATAAAAATAGGCTCATCAAACTTTATTCCAATATCTTTTAACATCTGCTTCACCCAAATAATCGATTACAATTATTTGCTGTTGCAACATATTCTGCTTTTGCCGTGCTTTGTGAAGTACAATTCTGCTTCTTACTTAGCTAAGAGACCAATTTATCTCCAAGAAAAAAGGCTCCACCACTGGTGCTTTTCTTGTCATCAATGCTACCTCCCTAATCTGCATCAGTATAGGCACATAAAGTAAAATCATCAGAATTCTCATACCATAATCCATAATCTATTGTTCCTTTCAAATATCTCAGTATCCTCTTTACTGCTGCATAATGTGATTCTCTAGGTTCCGCTTGAAATCTTGCTACAATCCCCACTAAATGTGCTATATCAGGTCTTGTATGTGTCAAGTACTACAATCCTCCAATCATAGATCTGTACTTTTTTTGCTCAACTGCCGATGTCTCATCTTTGCTAGATAATTTATGTCTGGTTACCATAGGTGTTCCAATAGGTTTATAATCTTCCATTCCAAATCTTTTCAATAATTCATTTAAATACTTAGTCTGGCTTACAAATATACCTTCCTTGCTTTGTGTTATCTGTAATCCCAAAAAATATTTCATTTCTCCAATCATGCTCATCTCAAATTCAGTCTTCATTTCATCTGCAACTTTGTCACTAGCTTCATCTTCTCCTCCAAAGATAATATCATTAACAAATATAACTATAACCAAAAAACCATTCTCAATTTCTTTTGTGTATAAGTTACTATCTGATGTTCCTTTTATAAATCCTAATTTCAATAAATACTTATCCAATCTTGCATACCAGGTTCTAGGTGCTTGTTTTAATCCATATAAAGCTTTCTTTAACTTACATACCATATCTCCTTCTTGTGTCAAAGGAAAACCTTCAGGCTGCTCAATGTAGACTTCTTCTTCCAATTCACCATTCAAAAATGCTGACTTCACATCCATCTAATACACTCTGAATTTCTTGTAAGTTGCATATGCTAGAAACATTCTCACTGCTTCAAGTCTTGCCACAGGTGCAAAAGTTTCTTCATAGTCAATTCCTTCTTGTTGTGAATATCCTTTACATACCAATCTTTCTTTGTTTCTTATCACTTCTCCTTGTTCATTCATCTTGTTTTTGAATACCCACTTTGTTCCAATCACATTCTTGTCTTCAAGTCTAGGGACCAATTCCCATGTCTTGTTTTTTTCAATCTGCTCTAGTTCTTCTTTCATAGCATTGATCCAATGTTCATCTTCACAAGCTTCATTAGTAGTCTTAGGTTCAATTTAAGAAATCAAACATAAATGTACCTTATTCCAAGTCAAAACTCCTCTATCTAAACTTCCAATAACTTGCTCAATAGGGTGATGTCTTGAAGTATACCTATTAGGTCTCATAGTTACTGATCTTGTTCCGACTGTACATTCTTCTCTGCTTTCTTCTCTATTTTCTTTTCTGTTTTCTTCTTTGTTTTCTTCTCTGTCTTCTTCAGTATGACTTTCATTCAGCAAATCACTGTTAGTTTCAAAAAATAATTTTGCATTTTCAATGTTAGGCTGAGGTTGTGCTTCTCCATCAGATTCATAATCAAACATTCTTTCCTGAATTTTAAACTTCTCATCAACTTTTACATTTGCACTTTCAACAATAGTCTTAGTTCTTTTGTTATAACATCTATATACTTTGCTTTTTAAAGAATATCCAAGAAATATTCCTTCATCACTTCTAGGATCAAACTTTCCTATATCATCATCTCTCTTTATATAACATTTACTTCCAAAAATTCTAAAATACTTAACTGAGGGTGTATGTCCAAACCATAATTCATAAGGTGTCTTGTTTGTATCTGCTTTGATTTGTACTTTGTTCATAGTGTATACTGTTGTGTTCACTTCTTCTCTACAAAAGGTTTTAGCCAAATCATTTTCAAACAACATAGCTCTTGCTGCTTCAGTTATTGACCTATTTCTTCTTTTTGCAATACCATTTTGTTCTGGTGTTCTAGGGGCTGAAAGTTGTCTCTTAATACCATTCATTTCACAAAAAGTGTTAAACTCTCTAGATGTAAATTCACCACCTCTATCAGATCTTAGACACTTAATCTTCATTCCAAATTCATTCTCAATTTTTCTTTTCATGATCTTAAACTTATCAAATGCTTTAGATTTTTCTTTCAAAAATGCAATCCACATCATTCCTGTAAAATCATCAACAAGAATCATAAAATACCTTTCACCATAGAATCCTCTAGTCCTAGTAGGACCACTCAAGTCTGTATGAACAATCTCCAACTTCTCTGTCGATGTGAACTTCTTATTGGGAAATGAACTCCTTTTCTACTTTGCCATCATACATTCTTTGCAAATCATGTTAGTAGGTTTCATAATTCTAGGTAAATCTC
>BSBK01009224.1:0-12500 GCA_027943335.1 Chamaecyparis obtusa | reverse complement strand
GCCAGCAGTATATCGGCGGTAAATAATCAAACTGAGATCAACTTTAAAACATGACCATCAGATCCTTCCTTTTCATGGGCTTAATGACTTAACTCAACTAATATCCCTAAGTTAACACTTAGCGAACAAGTGATAAATATTTTCTTATTCACATAATGAAATCCCTAACCCAAGCTTAACCCAGTGACTTAGTGAACAAAAGAAAACAACTAACCCCAGTCTTTATTTAGAGAATTGGTGACTGAAGGGTTTCACCAGTTCGCAAAATGCTTTATGTCTCCACCATTTTGTTTAGTGATTATGCAAATGCTTGTTCATTGAATCGCTAAACCTTTTAGAATAATGCCATCCTTCTTCACAAATGAGCGAAACACATGGAAACTTATCAGGCCGCCAAAAAAATTTATTTGGACCGCTAGACCTTTAGACCCCCACCTAGACCTGCTTTATGCTACTTGTCACTAAACCATCTGCTACATACCACCCAGTCACTTCTGACATAGGACCCACTCTCTATAACCCTTTCAATCAGACAGCGGGTGCATGATCTCATGGCTCTGACACAACCCATGAGATTATGCACCAGTCATTGATCTTGCCTAGTCATTGCTTCCCTTCGGGCCCACTAACAACAAATCCACATCATCGCTCTCATCCAATAAAATTTTAGCATGTCAGCTCCAACTGTCAAAGGACCCACATTGACTACGCACCTGAGAAAAATTAAAATTGATGGCTAGCGCAAGATCTCATAGGTACAACACAACCCATGAGAACTTATGCCCGCCATTGATCCTCTGTAGATGTCAGAACCCTCTGACAAGTCAAAAACCAAGTCCCACTAAGAACCGCCAACACATCATTTCATGGACCAATCATAGGCTTTTGAATGTGCTTGTGTGGCATTTCAAACTCACCGCTTTTACTAACTCAAACACCTGGAGGATTGGATAGTTGGTGCATGATCTCAAGGGCTCAAAAGATTCTATGACTTCATGCGCCCACCATAGATTTTGAATCTTTTTCCATTGATGTAAATCCCAACCCCACCCTACTGTATAAGATGCTGCAACCAATCAAGGACTGCCACATCACGATATTTGGCAAGCAGACATACCACTTTTTCTTCATTCATAAATCATTTTGACAACCCTGCCATATCATCATTTCTCTCAGCCAATAAGAGAATGTCATCTGTGCCACATAGCAGTGGACCTGCTTGTTTGAACAGGCTACATCATAAAGGAGAATTGATAGTCGTCTTAAGTTTGCAAGCCTCTAACATAGTCTATGAGAAGATGCACCCAACATTAGATCAAGATGGTGTCAGAGAGTCTGGGCCCAGGAAAATATGAAGTCAAAACATTAGGAAAATTAAGGTGCTTGGAACAAGAAATATTAACACCGAGGACTTAGGAAAATATTAAAAGCGCTAGGCGGAGACCTAGGAGGAAAAAGGACATGACCCTGCGGGGCGATAAAATATTAAAGCACATGGGTTATAAAGATTTTTTAAGTGGCCCAAAAAGTAATGACTGATTAGAACAGGGTCGGGGAAAATTAGGGTTTTTCACACCAACGGCTAGATTTATGAATTTAAACTTAGAGTTTAGGATAGAGACATAAAAATAATTGCAGAGAGAAAAGGAAAAGACATACATCCATTAAATTTTTTGTAGGTACTAATAGTGGCTTTGTCTAGGGATGCATGTCTCTTGTAGGCATGGCAAGAAACTTGAATCACTGGTTAAAGAAGACCACCCATAGGACAAAAACAAGGGATCCCAAAAACTGCAACCAAACCAGGGAAACAGGAAGGGAAACAAAGAATAGGAAAGGAAAATATTTACATACTTTACAAAGATCAAAACTTCACTTGATGGCCCCAAGCCACCAAAATAAAATTAGTGACCCTCCTGAATCAAAAATCTGATTTTCATTTACATATGTGACCAACCATCTGAAATTATCCTGATCACATTGTGGCCAACATATATTCATAACCATGGGCTAAAGAATAAAATTATACTAATCACTACCCATGTTTTTCCAGTCATAATTATTACATTCATACTCATATTCTAAGAAGTAAGGAACATCATTTACTTATTCTTGTGGACTGGAAAAGAAAATTTCACGTTGTAATGCATCAGAAAATAAAACATATGGAGCATCATGCATTACATCACAATTACTTGGCTGAGAAGGACTTGGATCCTTAGATTCACCTTCACATACTGCCTCAGCCATTGAGCAACTTGGTTCATCCATGGTGTCTTCATGAACTAATTATGAACCAAGTGAAGGTCTCTTTCAAAACTTTTGTGACAAGGGAATAACTGATCTGCCTCATTGTTTTCATTTAAAGAATTTTTGTCCCAATTATTGAAGACAAAGTCCTCAACACTATCACCATCACTATCATTCTTAGCAAAATAATGAAAAGGACTTGAACAAGAAACTTGTTCATCACTGCAATCTCTATGATAGGGAAACACACTATCATGTCCTTCTACCTCTCCTTTTGTAGAGTCACTACATGAGGGGAACTGTGATATATATGGGTCATCAAGCACATGCACCTATTGCATCTTGTCAACATTTGACAAACCCAAAATTTTCCGCTAAGTGGGAGGGAAAACATCAATACACACATCATAAACATGTGAAATTTAAGTAACTATTGGCCATCCTTCCATGACTTATCAAAAGATCCAGAGTCAGGACAAGACTCAAAATCTATACAACTTTCCCAATCAGTACTCAACACCATATCAGGGATACCTACATTACTTGAAGATGAACAAACACTGATGACTTCATCATCTGATATATCATACTGTACCTGGTCACCATCTAGTAGTGTTTTGGAAACAAAAGAATTAGAAGCACACATGTCAAAGTCAGATCCTACTAACTCATGCTCTTGATTAAAATCAATGTGTGTTGGATGTAAGAACTCAGAGCCATCCCTCCCTAAATATCTAAGATATTCACAAACAAGAAATCTAAAATTTGTTCACTATGAAGTGAACAATTTTCCTCAAGAACACCCTCCTCTAATAGGTAGTCATCAGTAATATCTTCACTTATATATTCTTCATCCTCTTGCTGACTGCACAAATCTTCTTCCCCATACTGAGAAAGAGCATCACTCTCATGATTATAAGAAAGAGTGTCATCACTTGACACATCTCCTTCATAGGTTCCATCATTCTCAATAACAGTATTACTAGGCACAACCCCAAATGCATATTCAAGTTCAAGATCAACATCATTAAGTATCCAATCCCTAATATGCACATAATACTCTTCATACAAGGAGGCTGGCCAATGGGTTGATTCAGGAAAACAGAGCTCCAAAAACAAACCAATAAACATAGATTCTAAAAACTCAATACCCCTCAGAAGCTCATCATATGCTTCACAAAACTTCTCATAGAACAAAGTTATTAATGATTCCCTTCTACCTCGCACCTTCAATCTCACCAATTGTATGCAATCCCTCTAGATACCTTGGTCTAATAATGCCAGATCCTCCTTAAGCTTACCCATTATAACTTAATGTAATACTTACATAAAATTTTGCAAAAATACAACTGAAACTTTGAAGTATGCAAACCTCTACTCACACCTTATTCCTTTTCTTAGCGCTTGATCACTTAATAAGAAGACATTTCTCATAACTAATTTTCATAAAAACAAAGCATATGAAAATGAAAATACCTAGAAGTCCTACAACAAAATCTTCTTGACTGAAAGTTGGGCAGATCTAGAGCTCACCATGCAACTCCATCAGGTTCTTTGCAGTGCAGAGTCACCAGCTCCTTGAAGAGGAAAATGTTTACTTGTCTTTATTCTTCTTCCAATCAACCAAAACTTCACCAGGCCTCACTGTTTATTAGGAACTACACTGATCAAATAGAGAACTCAGAGTCACCACTCAACACTTAGTGAGAAAATTTCAGCAAATGTTTTGTTTTTACTTTTGACTTTTTCTATGGCCTCCCCAACAGAGTCACCAATTTTTTGGAGCTTTTCCTTGTAGGACCAAACTTAAATCAATAGATGGGCTTGAATCTCAGGTTAGGCACTCAAGTTTGACAAGAAAATAGTCCAATTGATGAGGATAGAGAACATCCTCCTTCTTCTTTGAGCTCTACATCACTCAGATAGGTATTGCCTTATCTGCACACTCAAAACACCTTATGACAAACAATAGGCCTACATATAGATTATTGTGGAATAGTTTTCAAACCTTTTTAGGTATCCTGTACCCCAATGAAGCTAATTCTTATGCAACTAGACCGATTTGCATAGGATGAATCTGAAGACTAGAGAGGACTTCCTACTACTACTACCAACATGAAAAGGAAAGGTATTTGATTTTAATGATTGATGTTGGGTTCAATGCACCCCTAAAATACCCTTCGTCTCTCATATACCAGTGCCTTATCCAATGGGCAACAGAGTCAAATATATCACTGCAACAAGGAGCTATGAAACAAGAAGACAATATATCTAATATGTTGATGCCTTACATCAATCATACACCATTAACAAACCTCACTTTAACAATCCACCTGTGTACCTAGATATGCTATCACCTATTCAAAGGATTTTAACCCTCCCCTTAGAAGAGACATATAAACAAGTAATACATTAACTAGCATCTACTGGAAGACAAGCATGGGACACCCTTGATATCCCAACTCATACATACCTGAAAACTAATCTTGAACTCAGTTGTATCTACGAAGATAAGTCTACTGCAAACACATAGGAAATACAAGTAGAAAGATTAAACACCTTTGATGCTATAATCAACAAGTTCAGGATTCAAATGGAGATAGTCTAATAACAATACAAATATATTGAATCTCATACATAAGACAAGCTATTACAGCATGTATTCTATTCTCAAAACCAGAAAGGAAAGAGGGAACACCCTATATGCAGAGAAGAAGGAAAATATTTACAAGGCACAAATATTGAACCAATCCAACCCTTACAAAGTCAAAATTACCATAATATATACCACTAGCTATCTTGGAATCCAAAAGAATTTAGGATGCAACAAGCTTCAGATAGCTAGGGTTAGGGTTTCACCCACCAAACCAACTGAATCAAATCATAAATTTATTATAGGGGAGAAAACCCAAGTAACCTAAACTAATCAGATCCAAGAATGATCTCCATTTATGATAAATCTCTGAGAATGTACCAAAAATCTTCATTTCACCATGCAAATCAATCTGATCAAGCACCTGCAAAAAGTCTCAAGCACTTCTTTGTTCATTTTTCATGGTACAGACCTCTGCAAACAATCATCACACTCCTTGGATCACACTGCAATAGTCGACACAACCACTTTTATCAAATCCATCTTCTCAGGCATTCAAATTTGGTCCTTTCTATTACTGGAAGCCCCTTAAAATTCAAATCCAGGTAGCAACGGTCATTTCCATGGCACCAATAGTATATCAGCGATAAATAATCAAACTAAGATCAACTTTAAAACACGACCATCAGATCCTTCCTTTTCGTGGGCTTAATGACTTAAATCAACTGATATCCCTAGGTTAACACTTAGCAAACAAGTGAAAAAGCTTTTCTTATTCACAGAATGAAAATCCCTAACCTGAGCTTAACCTAGTGACTTAGCGAACAAAAGAAAACAACTAACCCCAATCTTTATTTAGTGAATTGGCAACTGAAGGGTTTCGTCAGTTTGCAGAATGCTTTATGTCTCTGCCATTTTGTTTAGCGATTGTGCAAACGCTTGTTCATTGAATCACTAAAGCTTTTAGAATACCACATCCTTCTTCACGAATGAGAGAAACCCATGGAAACTTATCGGGCTGCCAAAAAAATTTATCCAGACCGCTAGACCTTTAGACCCCCACCTGGGCACGCTTTATTGCACTTGTCACTAAACCATTCACTTCATACCACCCAGTCACTTCTGACATAGGACCCACTCTCTATAACCCTTTAAATCAGATAGCGGGCGCATGATCTCATGGCTCTTACACAACCCATGAGATTATGTGCCAACCATTAATCTTTCCCAGTCATTGCTTCCCTTCAAGCCCATTGACAAAAAATCCACATCACCAATCTCGTCCATTAAAATTTTAGCATGTTAGCTTCAACTGTGAAAGGAACCACATCGACTATGCGCCTGAGAAAAATTAAAATCGACGGCTAGTGCAAGATCTCATAGGTCTGACACAACCCATGAGAAATTACACCCACTGTTGATCCTCTACAGATGTCAGAACCCTCTGACAAGTCAAAAACCAAGTCCCACTAATAACTGCCAACACATCATTTCATGGACAAATCACAGGCTGTCAAATGTGCTTGCATGGCATTTCGGACCTACCATTTTTACTAACCTGAATACCTAGAGGATTGTATGGCTGGCGCATGATCTCAAGGGCTCAAAAGATTCTATGAGATCATGCACCCACCATAGATTTTGAATCTTTTTCCACTGACATAAATCCTGACCCCACCCTGTTATATAAGATGCTTCAACCAATCAGCGACTGCCACATCATGAAAATCGGAAAGTAGACATACCACTTTTTTCTTCATTCATAAATCATTCTGACAACCCTACCATATCATCATTTCTCTTAGCCAATAAGAGAATGCCATATGTGCCACATAGCAGTGGACCCGCTTGTTTGAACAAGCTACATCATAAAGGAGAATTGATGGTCGTCTTAAGTTTGCAAGCCTCTGACACAGTCTATGAGAAGATGCACCCACCATTAGATCAAGATGGTGTTAGAGATTCTGGGAACAAGAAAATATGAAGCTGAAACATCAAGAAAATTAAGGCACTTGGAACAGGAAATATTAACACCAAGGACTTAGCGAAAAATTAAAAGCGCTAGGCGGAGACCTAGGAGGAAAAAGGACATGACCCTATGGGGTGATAAAATATTAAAGCACATGGGTTATAAAGATTTTTTAAGTGGCCCAAAAAGTAATGATAGATTAGAATAGGGCTAGGGAAAATTAGGGTTTTTCACACCAATGGCTAGATTTATGAATTTAAACCTAGATTTTAGGCCAGAGACATAAAAATAATTGTAGAGAGCAAAGGAAAAGACATGCAGCCATGAAATTTTTTGCAGGTACTAACAGTGGCTCTATCTAGGGATGCATGTATCTTGTAGGCATGGAAAGAAACTTGAGTCACTGGTTAAAGCAGACCACCCACAGGACAAAAATAAGGGATCACAAAAACTGGCAACCGAACCAGGGAAACAGGAGGGAAACAAACAATAGGAAAGGAAAATATTTACATACTTTACAAAGATCAAAACTTCACTTGGTGGCCCCAGGCCACCAAAATAAAATCAGTGATCCTCCCTGAATCAAAAATTTGATTTTCATCTACATATGTGAACAACCATCTCAAATTATCCTGATCACCTTGTGGCCAACATCTATTCATAACCATGGGCTGAAGAATAAAATTGTACTGATCACTACCCATGTTTTTCCAGTCATAATTATTACATTCATACTCATATTCTAAGAAGTAAGGAACATCATTTACTTCTTCTTGTGGACTAGAAAAGAAAATTTCACCTAGTAATGCATCAGAAAATAAAACATATGGAGCATCATGCATTACATCACAATTACCTGGCTAAGAAGGACTTGGATCCTTATATTCACCTTCACATACTCCCTCAGCCACTGAGCAACTTGGTTCATCCATGGTGTCTTCATGAACTAGATTATGAACCAAGTGAAGGTCTCTTTTAAAACTTTTGTGATAGGGGAATAACTAATCTGCCTCATTTTTTTCATCTAAAGAATTTTTGTCCCAATTATTGAAGACAAAGTCCTCAACACTGTCACCATCACTGTCATTCTGAGAAAAAGAGTGAAAAGGACTTGAACAAGAAACTTGTGTTAGATTAGGTGAAATACTAATCTCCCAAGAACACCTGCATGCATAACCCTGTCACATGGAAGAAGCAAAGAACAGAAGCAAGAAAAATCTATGGAGGCCAAAAAGCCAGAGACATCTTATGGACATGTAAAGAGCAATTGTATTCCAAGATTATCTAAAAAGAATGTACAAAGGGTTCAACCATATAGGTGAACAATAAAACCCTAAAGCTATAAAGCAAAAAAATAAAGCTAGGTTGCACATTATAATTAATAAATATATTAATTATAATGCACCTAAAAGATAGCTTAAGTAAATAGAGTAATAAATGACTTAATTAATTAAACCAAAGTGATTTAATTAATAAGCATAAAGTATGATTACTCTAACACCCCCCCTTAAGCGTAGCTCAAGAGGGAAGCTAACCTAGCATAGCTATGAAAGCAAAAATGCAAGAAAGAGCAATGGGTCCCGGCAACAAGGCCTGATCAGGTACCCAAGTACAAGAAATAAACTAGATGAAGGAAACAAAGCCTCCAATCTAGGGAATGTCCCAAAGAAAGGAACAAGAAAGAGCATGAAGCATCTCCGAAGCATGAAACTGCAAACACTGTCAGAAGAAACTGCTGGAACCCCCACTGAAATAGTGCATGACCAGGTAGAGAAGACAAAGTCTGAAGAGCTGATCAATCAAAGAGGTGACCTCCAAAATAGGAATGAATGAGTGTCTATATAGTAGATGATTCATCTCACCGAAATGCATAGGTGCCTAGCCACTGCATCCACCTAGTACATAGGAACAAAAATTGAATACGTAGATCACTCAACCAAACCAAGGAAGCAATAGAACCAACAGGTGAACCCCCCCATAATGCTAAACAGAGAGAGGGGGTGACAGGAACATTGAAATGCAATGCCAGAAACATCTGCAAGAAGAAGAATCAGGAACACCAACAGTGCAACAGAAGTACACGCACAGGATAAAGGGCGGTGTCGAAGAAGAAGAATAGATCTTCTGGACACACAGCATGGGCTAATGTCATGGAAGGTACACTCACTTGACAAAGGTGGATGAGAACAAAAGGTAAAACATCATAACCCCCCATGGCACTTTATAACTGAGTGCGAGTACAAACAAACACAAGGTGTACAAGATCCCAGATATGCAAAAGTAGGCACTTTATCTCAGTGCGTTTACAGAAAAAAGAATGCAATAGAAGAGAAGCATACAATGCTCAGAAGTCAGAAAGAAGAGTGAGCCAGAAGAACAGAAGAAGAGATCCCAGGACCTGTAGAACCCAAATAATCCGCCAGAGTGCGAAAGTGCAAAACTCAGAGGAGAGAAAACCTGGAGCAGAATCTAGATAAAAAAACCCCTGCAACTGAATAACTCACAGAACCAGCTTTCTAACGATATATGGTGAGCCCAAAAATGAGTCCGGATGAGTGAGATATGGCTCCCGGAAGGAAAAAAATAAACATCACCTTTGACAGAAAAAAACACTGTTTAAAACAGCAGATCCAAAAATCTTAACCTCCATAATCGGAAAGAGCTCAGAAAGAGCTTTCCGACGATATAAAGAAGTCCAAAAATGACCCCCGTATGCTCCAGATAGAGCAAAAAAGGCCCAAGTACCCTTAAAAAGCACCAAAAAAGAGTTTTAAGCCCCTGGGGCTGGAAAAACAGAGCTCCTGGGCGCATGGCACGTGAAGGGGGCTAAACCCAGAGCACTTGGTCACCCATGTGACCGCCGCAAAGGCCCGCGGGGCTTAAAAACCCACCGGGCGGCCCGGGCGGCGGCGCGGCCGGCGGAGCGGTGTGGGGGACGTCCGAGCGGAGCCCGCCGGTGGCGCTGAAGAGGAGCGGAGTGCATGGAGGGCGGCACTGGGTGGAGCACGCGGAGGGAGCTGCCGGTGGTTGTCGCCGAAGGGTGGCGCGGGGCCGTTGTGCTGGTTGGCGGCGGTGGAGCGCCGGTGGAGCGGTGGCGGGCGCCAAATGTTTTACATTGGATGCGTTGGTTTTAATGCAAAAAACAATAAAAAATTGTTTTTTAAAAAAAATTTCACCTTGGATTTCGTGTCGTATGGCCTTAGGAGGGTGAAAAATTCACCTAGAAGTCCCAGATGCCAAAATAACAAATTTTATATGGTTTTTGACTCTCCCAGGCCTTCTGAATGCAATGGTTGGCATCCGTTTTTGCTCAAAATACCCCCAAAAAATTTTTTTCTTTTTTGCAGGCAAAAAAGAAATAAAAAATAACGTCTTGCTTCTGAATCACTTCAACAAAACATGAACAGCGAGCAGCAAGATAGCTCTGATACCATGTTAGATTAGGTGAAATACTAATCTCCCAAGAACACCTGCATGCATAACCCTGTCACATGGAAGAAGCAAAGAACAGAAGCAAGAAAAATCTATGGAGGCCAAAAAGCCAGAGACATCTTATGGACATGTAAAGAGCAATTGTATTCCAAGATTATCTAAAAAGAATGTACAAAGGGTTCAACCATATAGGTGAACAATAAAACCCTAAAGCTATAAAGCAAAAAAATAAAGCTAGGTTGCACATTATAATTAATAAATATATTAATTATAATGCACCTAAAAGATAGCTTAAGTAAATAGAGTAATAAATGACTTAATTAATTAAACCAAAGTGATTTAATTAATAAGCATAAAGTATGATTACTCTAACAACTTGTTCATCACTGCAATCTCTATGATAGGGAAATACATTGTCATGTCCTTCTACCTCTCCTTTTGCAGAGTCACTACATGAGGGGAACTGTGATATATATGGGTCATCAAGCACATGCACCTATTACATCTTGTCAGCATTTGACAAACCCAAAATTTGCTGCTAAGTGGGAGGGAAAATATCAATACACACATCATAAACATGTGAAATTTGAGTAACTAATTGGCCATCATTCCATGACTTAGCAAAAGATCTACAGTCAAGACAAGACTCAAAATCTATACAACTTTCCCAATCAGTACTCAACACCATCTCAGGGATACCTACATTACTTGAAGATGAACAAACATTGATGACTTCATCATCTGATATATTATACTATACTTGGTCACCATCTAGTAGTGTTAGGGAAACAAAAGAATTAGAGGCACACATGTCAAAGTTAGACCCTATTAACTCATGCTCTCAGTCAAAATCAATGTGTGTTGGATGTAAGAACTCAGAGCCATCCCTCCCTAAATATCTGAGATATTCACAAATAAGAAATCTAAAATTTGTTCACTATGAAGTGAACAATTGTCCTCAAGAACACCCTCCTCTAATAGGCAGTCATCAATAACATCTTCACCTATATATTCTTCATCCTCTTGCTGACTGCACAAATCTTCTTCCCCATACTGAGAAAGAGCATCACTCTCATGATTATAAGAAAGAGTGTCATCACTTGACACATCTCCTTCATAGGTTCCATCATTCCCAATAACAGTATTACCAGGCACAACCAAAAATGCATCTTCAAGTTCAAGATCAACATCATTAAGTATCCAATCCCTAATATGCACATACTACTCTTAATACAAGGAGGCTGTCCAATGGGTTGATTTAGGAAAAAAGAGCTCTAAAAAACAAACCAATAAACACAGATTCTAAAAACTCAATACCCCCCAGAAGCTCATCATATGCTTCACAAAAATTCTCATAGAACAAAGGTATTGATGATTCCCTTCTACCTCCCACCTTCAATCTCACCAATTGTATGCAATCCCTCTGGATACCTTGGTCTAATAATGCAAGCTCCTCCTTAAGCTTACCCATTATAACTTAATGCAATACTTACATAAAATTTTGCAAAAATACAACTGAAACTTTGAAGTATGCAAACCTCTACTCACACCTTATTCTTTTTCTTAGTGCTTGATCACTTAATAAGGAGACATTTCTCACAACTGATATTCATAAAAATAAGGCATATGAAAACCAAATTACCTAGAAGTCCTAAAGAAGAAACTTTGTTGACTAAAAGCTGGGCAGATCTAAAGCTCCCCATGCAGCTCCATCAGGTTCTTTGCAGTGCAGAGTCGCCACCTCCTTGAAGAGGGAAAATGTTTACTTGTCTTTATTATTCTTTCAATCAACCAAAAATTTTCCAGGCCTCACTATTTATTAAGAACTACACTGATCAAATAGAGAACTCAGAGTCACCACTCAACACTTAGTGAGAAAATTTCAGCAAATGCTTTGTTTTTACTTTTGACTCTTTCTATGGCCTCCCTAGCAGAGTCACCAATTTGTTTGAGCTTTTCCTTGCAGGACCAAACTTGAATCAATAGATGGGCTTGAATCTCAAGTTAGGCACCCAAGTTTGACAAGAAAATAGTCAAATTGATGAGGATAGAGAACATCCTCCTTCTTCTTTGAGCTCTACATCACTCAGATAGGTATTGCCTTATATGCACACTCAAAACACCTTATGACAAACAATAGGCCTACATATAGATTATTGTGGAATATTCTTCAAACCCTTTTAGGTATCCTGTACCCCAATGAAGCCAATTCTTATGCAACTAGCCCGATTTGCATAGGATGAATCTGAAGACTAG